>VYZW01004982.1:1018-20840 GCA_013401315.1 Balaeniceps rex
CTTACTCACTTGGAGTATTTGGGCTTCTCTCTGTTTGGGAGCTTCTACTTCCAGTTAGGAAAGAGTTTTTTAAAAAACAAACCCATACCCAATGAACTTGGAAGAAAGCCGCTGGGGTGGAGAAGAGTGTCTGATGTGGTGGGGTTACAAAAAGCAACTCTGACTTGGAAGATGGGGTTTTGTAAAATTTTCTTGTAACAGTAGGAAACCCTGAAGTATAAAAATTTGGTATGTACAGCTTTAGTGCTTGAGCACCAGAGGCTGATAAAGAAATAGAAGACAGAAAGTGTCTGAGTTTGTTGCTCTGTGTGAGAGATTTGGTTTTGTTAATAAAACAAAATAAATACATCTTCTGGTCAATTGAAGGACTCCTGCTATTAATAATGCCTGGCCTGCGTGGATTGGGTGAAAATAAGAGTACAGACTCTGTGGTAGTAAACACGAGAATATAGGCATCTAACTTTTGCAAGGTGCTGCTTATTTGAGTAAATGGCCCATTCTTTGCCTTATGGATGTCTGCAGGATATGCTTTAAAAAGGTAAAAAAATCAGCTTTGTAAATGGCTGCATTTCTCATTCTTGAAGTGATGTCTAGAGGCTTGCAGTACTATCAGTCCAAGCATTAAAAAATGTGAATTGATTTTCTTTTATGCTCTTCTCTGAGTAGTGTAAGAAGATAATTAAAAAAAAACCCAACAACTTTTTATTTATGCATTTATATTATTTTATTTTATTTATTTTATTTGAATCTGGTGAGTTTGTCAAGGTCGTGTTTTCAAACTTTCTGTGGTAACGGTGAGGATTACAGCCAGGCCTGAAGTAAAATGTTACTAAGAATGCGAAGTGACAAATCTTACCAAGCTGGTGGCTGCTGACAGGAGAGGAAGAAATAAATTCAGTAAGCAGCATTGTGAAATGTTGAAAATTTCTGCTTACCCATAGTACTGTTGTCTCTGAGGTGAACTTATCCTAGCTGTCTTCTATCTAGACCTCTGCTTTATCACACACCTCACTTGATAAATGAGGTACTCGTCTGCACAGTGTAAAATTCCATTGCTGACTGTGCAGTGACATCCCCTCTCAAGTGCTGCATGGCCAAAGGCATTAGTGAATAAAATAGGAAATTCCAGCAATGTTTAGCTAGTGTAGCAGCACCAGGAATATGCATGAGACAGTAATAATGTCGGTGAGATAGCAGCTGGTAATACAGTTGTCAGTAAAACAACAAGGTGGTAATAGGAATAAAACTCCAACAAGGCCAGCTTTAATGTCAGTGTAGCAAATCATTAAAACAGGAAGGGCTTTTGAGACATTACACAAAACCCCACTGAGGTGAACAGAAGCTTCATAGACTTATAATCGGATCACTGTCAGACAACCCTGTGCTGCAAGAGTGAACTTAATTTGTAGGTAGGAAGCATGGAGAAAACTTCATTTGACAGAAGCTTGCCTACAGTAATCAATAAAGACAGTCTGAACAAATCATGGGTTTGGTTACTTTGATTTTCTCAGGAAGTGGTTAGACTAGCCCATGAGGAAAGTAAACAGATCCAGGAAATTCAAGCACTTCAAACCTGTTTTTCTGTTCTTTGTAAGAAAAGTGGCAACTTACTGCTCTGATGTACTCCTGATCAGAATATGGGCCCAGCTGCTACATTCCTTTCCTACCTCTTACCATATATTTTTATTGTGGTTAACACAAACAATAGGAGGAATAGTCGGAGAGACAAGTTTAATCTTACGTGATAGCACAGTAGAGTGCTTCCTGAAAGTGAAAGAAAAATACATGTTTTTTTTTTAAATCTTTTTTTTCCTTTTGAATGTCTTTTCAGAGATAAATTTCTGTCCCTGCATATGCAAACATCTGTTTTAATCTGCTGCCTTTCTCTGTGCAACTGTGCTAAAAGCAAATTTTTTTTGCCCAGGTATTGCAATTAGAAGGAGCCTTGTCAGGGTGAAGAGGGAACTCAGGTTTAGGTGCTGCTCTTTTCCCTTGAAGATTTTATTATCTTGAGCTGTGTATGCGATCTAAATTACATAAGCCTCGTGTCTTTCCTTCTTGAAGGGTGAAGAAGAGCATAGAAATTACACTGTTCAGAAACAAACTGTTTCAGAAGCAAACTTCCTGTTTGCAACCTGGATATTTATTTGGTTGGTTTTGCTTTTGTTTTTCCCTTGATTTGCTTAACCTCTTTCGTTCCAAGACACTCTTAGGTGTTGTGCATGAGTTGCTGTATATACTTGTCCTGCCTAGAGCATTAGTTGCTGCATTTGCCGAGTTGACCAACTCCATCTGCCCCTCCCACCACTGGGAGCACAGTTGCAATAACACAGTTTAGCTCTTGTGACGGTGCACTTGTGAGATGAGACTGTCTATCCAGATCTCTGGGGTTGCTTCTCTCCTAGCGTGAGAGGAGACAGTAAAACACCTGAACTGAGGGTGTCACTGAAGGCTGGTGCTGAAAAACACAGGTGGGGTGAGCTGGACTTGACAGTCATCTCAGCTGTAGCTGTAGAGCCCATCTGCTGCTGGTGGCGTGTGTCCGTTCAGCAGATCAGGCTGTGTAGTAGGGCTGCGGAGGAGGCGGCAGCACTCTTCAGCAAATGGGTAAGGTGTTGGTCACATGTGTGTAGTTTTCTTCTTTTTTTCTTTTTCAAATCTTTTTTGTCTGGAGCTAGTAGGCATACAGTCTGCAGCCTAATGGGAAGATTTGTCTTAAAGTACATATCAGTGAAAACTGATTGTTGTGCCAGTATTTACCATTTAAGAGAGTTTGCACCACATCAGCTACTTACAAAGAAATTGCAATTATGCAGTGATAGGTTATAACCATAGTGCCTCATTAGTCTAAAATACCCCTGTGCATGTTTTAATGAGGAGCTTAAAACATTGTACAAGCAGCACCTAATGAAGTTGATGCCATCCTTGAGACTTGAATAACAGTAGACCTGTTTTTACAATTACATTAAGTGAAACCTGAAGATGTGAGGGTATTTGGGGAAGGTTAAAGAACTCAGCTGATTTTGATCTAGTCTCTGTTTACCAATTAATGCTGAGTGTTTGAAAAGCCTGTTCAAGCTACCTGTGTCATTCAGATAAGTGAAGTAGGGAGAGCCTTCAAAACTTAAGCTCTTCAGTTTGACCAGCAATACAGGACTGTGTCCTTGGGGTCTGTAATACTTCAAATGAATTACGTAAAGCTATTGTTTGGCTCAATTTGCAGTAGGCAGCATTGCTTAAAGGAGCTGCACCGTGGTAATTTTGGTCTGTTCATCTCTGCATGTGTTCCTTAGATGATGGTAACTGGGGTTACGTTTTTAGCAACCTCCTTTACATACCTCTTTTAATATTCTTACGGCAATTTTTCCTATCCCTTGAATGAGACTGAACAAAATATAAAATAGATTAATGCAACAAAGTTGCAAGAAAAACATTTGTATTAATCATTAGTATATGCAGAAACATGTTTGAAAATACAAGGAAGCGCTCTTAAAATCTGGACTAGATCTGGCATTATGCAACAAACATTTTGTACTTTCCGGTGGTTACACGTTATAGTGTAAAATTAGAGGAATTAGAATTTCTGTCCAGACCATTACTCTGTATTATTCTGTATTGAAAAATACCTTCTGTAGACAACAAAAAATATAACAAGGTACCTATAAGCTAATAGCATAAGAAGCTGAAGTAAGTTGTTGATGTGTCCAGAGCAATCTTTTATGTTTAGACCTGAGTATAGATTTGTAGGTCAGTTCACTATGCCAAGCTATCGATTTGTTACTGATAATATAATAGTACTGTAAGTGAACAAAGTCTGTTTATGCTTAAACAGGAGACATAGCCCAGTGTTCTAGTAAAACTGGAAACAATACTACTAGACTTTGTAACATCTAGCTTTAAATTCCTAACATTATTTTTAATTGCTATTAATTTTTAATTATAATAAATATTACCTATTAATTTGCTTTCTGAGTGTTCTAATCTGGCAGTAAATTATTTGTGTTAAGAAAGGACAGAAAATATCACAAATACTTTTTTTTTCCTCACTTGCTAGATTTGTTGGTAACCTTTAACATTTTTGTCAGTTTTATATCTAAAAGATTAAATTAAACTAAGCAATTATTTGATTATAAACCAAAGTTGATTCTAAGTATGACTGCAGAGGTTTAAGAAGTTTGGTTTTATGTCAGCCATTCTAATGTAATGTTAATCCTAGGTCCTTAAAAATGCTGTTAAAACTCACTGTTTTATACTAGGTTCTTGAAGGGTGATGGTAACTGCATGTATAATAGCAGTTCTCATCAGCAGATTGTTTTCTGTGTATTTTTATTCAGGCAAGCACTGGATTTGTTCTTTGCCTAACATATGCTCAACCTAACTTTTGGGTTCAGCCTTGTTTCTGAGCTTTCCCTTAGGAGCTAGGAAAGGTGGATTGTAGTGTGATTCTTCGCTGACCATCTGCAATTCCTGTCTTAAATTCTTCTCCTCTAACTTTATTTAGTCCTTCAGCAATAAGACACCTACTTTCTAAATTCTATTGAAACTGCTAATGATTAAATCTCCACTGTTTTTTATTCTGACTCTTTTGTGGTGCAGTCTGCTGTGCTTTACTGGCTTAGTACTTTCCACACATTTCTCCCTCTCCCCTTCAGTGAAGTTTCCCTACCAATCAAGCCATTATGCCTCCCCTTGTAATCCTATGTGTGTATAACTCTTTTTTTTTTTTTTTTTTTTTNTTTTTTTTTTTTGTGTACGTGTGTGTGTGTAACTTTATTTTTCCAGGAGAAAAGTACCACCTTTTGTCATTCAACTGCCATTTTTACACCAAAATTTCCTGAAAATACTATCTCCCCCACTCCCTGGTATGCCCTCAAGGGGTACGGATGGGTGTAGACTATTACTTTGAAATGAAGACAAAATGGAATAGGCCATCTGGAAAAAATAGTCTTTCTCTTTGTGTGTAGTGACACATTTGGACATTTTTCAGTGTGTAAACTGGAAAAAGTTCAGGAAACAAAAGGTCAGGTTCTGTTCCCTGCAATCTAAATGATTTTTTTTTTACCTACAATGTAAATTACATTTTCTGTGTAAATTATTTTCAAACATGTTGATGATTTCTTTGAATTAATAAAGTAAGAAGACTCTCCCATGGGATAATTTAGTATTTGGTTGAATAATATACATTATCACTAGAGCGGTCTAGGCCTTCAATTATTTGAGAACAGCAGTTAAAAAAGAGAAAACACCTCTCTAAGCTTGTAACGCTAGGGCAAAGTTTAATTTTCTGATCTAATGTTGCCTGAAGAAAAAGATGTGATGGCGCCAGTACCACCCACAACAGGTGATAAGGAGAGAGCTGATAAAATATTCTTCTGAAGCGTTATCCTATTTTCTTCTTGTCTTAAAAAACCGCTGCCCCCAGCGAATATTTTCCTGCTGTTACCAAGTTCAAAGCCAAACGTCCTGAAGGCACGGGAGAACAGCGCCATCTAGTGGGTCCCGGCGGCCCCTGCGGGGGGGCGTTCGCTTTCCTCTTCCCGCCGAGCCGGAGCCGGGACCCCACACCTGCAGCCCCCTTGCTGCTGCTGCAGCTACCACTTCCCATTTGCTTGGAATGGCGGCTAATAGGAATGATAAACTGCAGGTCCCGCAGTCAATTTTGGAAACAGACCTGCAAAAATTTAGTGTGTGAATTTTCTACAGCGTGGGGTGAGTTCAGGATATTTAATAATAAATTTATTTATTCCTTCTAAAAACTATTCTGATAACATTTCAGTTAAAGAGCATCCCCATTTGAGAATGCTCTTGATTATCTCTGCAGTGCACTTACTAATAGTTAACACGGCTTTTCAGTAACGGTCTTTCTTCCAAAGAAAACTTTTTCAACTGTGATCCATTAGTCCTTCTGACGCTCATAAAATTATGCCTAAATGTAGTTTGTTTTTGCAAGAATAGAAGTTAAAGCTGCTTTAAGGGGTTGACCCCTTAATGAGAAAGTTGAGATCTGAAAGCAGCCAGATGTCAAAACAGGTGCTTGGTAATTGTGAGTTGTTTGCTAGTTTTAATGCAAAATGACAGAAAGTAAGAAATTTACAAATTGAAGGAAGTAGTATATATTTTTTTTCTATAAAAATGCTTATTATGCTGCTTTTTACTCAGCGTTGTCTACATTCTGTGACAATGTTGCATCTTCTATGTCTGAGATTACTGGATAGCAGTATAGAACATGTGTCCACTTGGTATGGGCGAGTACTAGTGAGATCCTCCTATATCAGCTGGAGCTCATTTGTGATGTGGATGTTTGTGGTTTGTTAATTGTAAGGGAAGCTATAAAAGTTATGGTGAATAATTCATCCATTGCATAGTGGTTGTGGTGAATAGTAACTAACTTCTGTGAATTAATAGCTTGAACCTTCAAAAAAAGAGAAAAAGGGGGGAAAGGAAGCATTTGGGCAAGTGCATAGTTCTGAGAAGGCTAGTTAGCTGCGGAATTGCTGAGTCTGTGCTCTGCTTTAGCTTAATCAGCTTGCAGGGCTTGGTGGTCTTGTGCTTTCTTTTTTTCTCCCTGGTCCTCCATGAGGGTATTTGTCATCATCCAATTCATATACAAGAGCTTTAAAATATTAGGTGTTTGGTATATTAAATCACACATCTGAAATGAATTATGGAGAGTGACAAATATTAGATCCTAATCTGACCTGCAAAATTGCAAAATGTGAGAGTTGAATATGCCCTGAATATGATGGGGATAAAAGTGTAAACAAAGGAGGTTTAGCTCTGGAATATGGATTTAGAAAGAAGAATTGTTTTTGTGTATGCTAGGGAATTCATGCTCAGTCACAAACCCTTTGTGATAACTGTGTAATCCATAGCTTGTCTGCTTTCTGGAATACGCTTGTTAAAATGATGAACACTAATCCAGACTGCCTATTGTATGGTAGAAGCTTGCAGACGCAGATCTGGCAGTGAATCAGAGTTGGTGTGGAGGCTGTCGCGAAGCTTGCATTTGGAGAGGGCCCCATTGATAACAGTGCTTCATTTGCTAGGCGCACAGAAACGTGAACAGAACGTAGGGCCTACTTTATGTAGCTGAGAGATCTCTGGGAGTAATTCAGTGATCTGACTTCTGTTGCTTTTTCCCCTGTAGCAATGTACCTAATAGCGTGAAGCTCTTCACCTGATTCACATGGAATGTCCATCTTGGATTTCTTCATATGCACAGATGAACTTATTCTGCTTATTACATATTACCTGCGTAGTTCCCCTTAGTGCTAAAAGATGAAGGAGTATCGTAGTGGTAGAATATGTTGACAGACTGCTCCTCTGGCTGTAAACCTGCATAACAATCTTGCAACAATATTCTGCTGGAAACATAGAGTTTGCATAACTGAATGAAGTCCCACTTGTAGCTGGAGAAATAGGAGAGGTGACAGTCCTAAAGCTGATGTAGAGGTACATACAGTGCTGGTTGAGATTAGCAAGGAGTGCTACTCACTGAGTACTTGAAATTACATGTGGAACTGAGTATGCACCTTAAATTCCTAAAATTCAATGGAAACTTTGCACTAGAATTACTTATGGGGAAAAAAAAAAGATAATGTGATTTGCTTGTTTGGCTTGTGTGTGTTTAAAAGAGCCCTCACCCCCTGGCAAAAAAAGATCCCAAACTTGCTTTTAGCATCTTTGGAACCAAAAGTAATTTTGTAAATTACACTTTCTCAAAGGGGATGGATAGAAGAGGGATCAGAAATACTGACTTTGCTGTAAAATATGCTGAAGTGCTTGCTTCATCTACATCTATCTGTTCATGAACCCATGGCTTTTGAAGACTTCTGCAGTGTCTAACTTCATCTCCTGATCTGGAGACTGAATTTTTCTGCCCAGCTTCTCCTCTAAGTAGTGAGTAGCTCTGCCTCTTGTATACAGATAGCCACATAGTCCATAGTTAGGGTTCTGGATTGCTAGAATTGCTGACTGCCTGTATTTGCATCATATTTACCTCAAACATGTTATACTTTTGCTTCTAAGAACAAGCTTTGTGGGCTTGAGAAACAGTGCTACTCAAACTAAAATAAGGATTGAATGTGCTTGAGCTCTGTTTCATCATAAGCGCTAAATTTCATGGTTTAGTTACACATATATGGGACCAAGCATCATTTTAATGGACATTAAGTGTGTCTTGGCATGGTTTCTTTGACCTCAACTACAGCAGGAGCGTTGAGGCTGCAAGAGACTTTGCTGCACATTTTCCTAATCTGGCTATTAGTATATT
Source organism: Balaeniceps rex (assembly GCA_013401315.1). Classification (NCBI taxonomy): domain Eukaryota; kingdom Metazoa; phylum Chordata; class Aves; order Pelecaniformes; family Balaenicipitidae; genus Balaeniceps; species Balaeniceps rex. Next base: position 9,291 of record VYZW01004982.1, read on the forward strand.
TTTTTCCCTCTGTTAAATTGCATCCTTATTCTTGTATGTTTCCTTCTCTGAGTTTTTCACAGGTTTTGTTGAAAAGAATAGTGTGTTGGCAGTATTTAGAAATGTATTTAAAAAATCGACACAAGCAAGTGATGTATTGATCAGGAGAAATGTACATGTTTGTCAGTGAATTATAACAGCAATTTGAAAAAGAGAGCATTTTTCAGTCTGTAACATATCTGTACATGACATCTGTGGAGAGAGAAGAAGCTCTCCAATCAATCTGAACAGCTTCAGTGGACTTGTTTATTTTTTTAAATATCTAACTGATGAAACAGATTATATATGCATGACACTCATCCTGGTTTGTTTTGTGATTTAACTTGATCTTAAGTGTTACGTTAGGAATATGAAGAATGTATTCAGTTTGTCATGCACTTAAAGGCCTATCTGGAATTCCTGGCTTGCACACCAGCTAAGCTCTAATAGCAAATTAATTTTCTGGCTGGATTACATTGAAAAAGTGTATATTTAATAGCTTACCTCCTGAAAGCATGCACAGCACTTAGTTTGACAGCTGGTTGTTACAAGTGCCTGAGGAAAAAACCTGTTTTTTCAGTAAGTAAAAAACCTGGGGTTTTTAAAGTAATTAAACTTGTACAGTTTTAAATATTTTAATTTTTTTGGATTTTTTTTTTTGGTGTCTATTTGTGCTACCCAAAACTACACAGGAACACTTTGAAAGCAGCTTTTCAGCTGGTAGGAGCTCGCAATCCTATTGCAACTGAAGAAGAGAATATTTAGTATCCCTTTGATTCTTTTCCTGAGGAAAGTAGTTCTTCAGATATTTCAGTGTTGAAAATAATGTCTCATCCCCTGCATCTTTTGTTGTTGTTATGGTAACAACTGGATGTGCTAGTGCACACTAGGGAAGACTTAGAGATGTTTTGATTTTATAGTATGCTTGATTTTATTGTGTGAAGCCTCTGTGTGCAGGAAGGCAGAAGGGTGTCAGCACACTCTCTGCAACAATCAACATAATTGGCAAGAAAGAACTATTAATTTTGGTAATGCTTCCCGTGTTACTTATTGAATGGACTTCATTCATAAAAGTCTTCCCTCATCTGGCAGTCAATCAAAATGCAGGCATTTGTGTGCTGTTGGAAAATTGGCCTTTCAGCTCATCCCACACCATGGAAATTAAATCCAAAGCATACAGGTGTTGATATGTAATCTCCAAGGCCTGTTACAAAGCTAGATAACGCTGCTATCTGAACATGCCTGTGTTTACTTATCCTCAGAGGAGCTTCAGCCGGTGTATTATATTCACAATGCCTTGCTTCCATGCCAGGGTTCAGACTATCCAGTCTTTAAAAGGTTAAAGAGGCTGTTGGTGAGATGTACAAGGAGAGCAGCCAAGAAAGCGACGTTGTCCTGGCCTGCGTTGCTTATACTGAGGGTACATGGCAAAGGTTGCACTGGGTCCTGTGTTGCCTTTTATTTTTTGGGGGACGCAGCATCAAAATGCATGCCTGCCCTGTGAGGCTTTGGCTTTTATTCTTGATATCTCATTCAGTCTCTGTATAGTGTTTTGGTTCTTTTGAGAAAAAATGTTGTGCTCTTGCTGTACTTAACAGACCAATTGTCTTTACAGTTTCACATGTAGAGCTTCAAATGCCATTCTAAACTAAGCTAATGACTACACCATTAAAATGTTGGTGTATCTGAAGATACAGCTAATACTGAAAAAGGAAAGTTAAAGAACTTGAAAGACGATTTTTTTTTAATAGTCTACACGAATTTAGGGTTTGTATAATTCAAACACATTTTTATTTAATCAAATAGTTCTATAGCTTGAATGATCAGGAACAAGCTTTCATTTTGTCAGAAATTAAGGTGCAAACAACTGAGGCTTGCCAGCAAAGTACTGTTCACATTCTTGAATCTTCATATTGTTTGGACACGCCTTCAACAAAATAATAGAACAGAGAAGGAGAAGACAAGTATAGCTGCACACCCTAAACCACAAGGACCATTTGTAAATTTCCAAATTGACTTTATTGAGGTACCTAATGCTGTAATTTTGAGTATGTCCTTGTCATTTTAGGTATGTTCTCAGGATGGAGGCCTGTCCTTGTAAACATGCGGGTGAAACAACTGTTGCAAAAAAAAATTGCTGAGAGACCTAATTCCTTGCTTTAATGTTCCCCTAATGCTAGAGAGCAATAAGGGGATCCATTTTACTGGACAAGTAATGCAAAAAATTTGGGCAGCCCCACAAATAGAACCAAGGTGTCATTGTGCCCATCATCCCCAATCCAGTGGGGCTGCAGATAGGAAAGACTCCCATTTTAAAACACAATTGGCAAAAAATTATGCAGAGACTGGCCTGAAATTTCTGGATGTGTTACCTGTCCCACTGATGTACATATAAGCAGCACTGTGAATATAAAATGTGGGCTGTCACCTCACAAGGTTTTAATGGGCAGACCCATGTGACTGTCTCACCCAGCACTCCCTACAGTCAAACATAAATCTAAGAGATAATGCTCTTCTGAAATATTGTCAGCTATTAATGAAACGTTCAAGGACTTTCCACAGACTGCTGAAAGATGTTTTACCATAACCCACCACTGAAGTCTGTCACTCATTAAAATTAGGAGACTGAATCTACATTTAGGTATACCAGTGAGAACATGTGCTTCAGCTGCACTGGAAGGGACCTTATTGTTACTGGTAATTACTAATGCTGCGGTCATGTGCAAGGGCCTGCTTCATGGATCCACGCTTCCCAGGGTAAAAGGGTCACACTATCTTCAGACACAGCGCAGAGTGTATCACCTGTCACAGCAGAGCTGCATGATCTGGATGAGCTTCCTTTCATCAAATGTAAATGGAAGTACAGTCTACAGCCCTGCAAATAGACTTTGATGACCCTATTATCATCATCTGAACCCGTTGATTGTTTTTAGAAATTGTAGCTTGGGGTTTTGCATTTGGGTTTATGTTATTACTGGTCATATACTAACCTGTAAGAATTGTTACATGGTAGGACCTTAAGGAGTGAAAGATTATGAGGGGTATGTGGCTCTAAGGCCCGTAAGATACTGCCTGTTCATTGGACTGGCACTTGTACATTAAAATGTTTTCGTTTTTTTCTTGGCATTTCAGTACATCCAGACCTCTCCTGGAAAGATGGACACAACATACCCCAGCATACCAAACAAAAGATAAAATGCTCTCTGCAAAGTACTTGTTATTTGAAAAACTGGCTTCCGCCAGTCTGCATTATAGTCAGAATTACTAAGGGCTATCGTAAGTATATCTGCTGTAATGGAAGAGATGGGTAATGCTGTTTCAGCCTTACAGTTAGAGGTACAATGAGCATCTCAGGTAGCCGTGCAAAGCCAAATGGCATTTGATTATGTGTTCATCACTCAAGGATGGTACTTGGATACTGGTTAACACCACTTGCTGCACAGATGTAGAGCAAGATCAGAGAACAGAAATGGAAAAACATAAAATTTGAGGTAACCTTCAGATACTGCATGAAACAGCTGGTGAAAAACCTTTTTGACTGGTGGGGATGGCTTCCAGACTGGAAAGGATGGTTAGAAAAAACTACTTAAGACGGCGTTGATGTACAATTTGTTGGGTTGACTTGTGCATGTATTAGTTCAGTTGATCTTGTGTTGTAGCCAGTTGGTCTGTAAAAGTATAGAGCACGGCAAAAAGCAAGCAGAGGCCAGAAAAAAAATACTGAATATGTTAGAGGATAAGGAAGATGAAAAGGAAGACGTGCTTTTACTAATGACTATAAATGATTAGAAAACCTGGAGGCAGGAATGGATGATGGGACTGCATGGCCCATGCGTGGACTCCCACAAGTCATGGGCTGGGTGTCTGCAGCCCCTCTACCATACTCTACATCTTTAAGAGAAAGAGATCCTCATCTGAAGGTGTCTGGAATTAAGCTGTAAACAAATGAAGAAGGGAGCAAAGTGAGTAAAACTACATGAGGCAAAGCAGATGTTTTTGGAAATGGAGATCGAGAGCAAGAAACGTAAAGAGGAGTTTGAAAGGCTTGCAGTGGTGAATGTGTGTGAGTAATAACTGCTCATGAAAGGAGGGAATATGATGGGGAAATTCAAATTATAACTGCTCAAGCATGGAGGGCAAGGAGGCCCAACTACAAGAAGGGGTTAAGCTGGGAGGAAGCAGGGATGCCAGAGACAGAAGGACTCCCTGTAAGGGAGTGAAGTTTCCCTTGGTGATGAGATAAGAAACAGCCCCAGCTTTGTCTTGTAGGCATCCTGGAATGGGAGTGCTCAGGGGTCACCTCTGGGCAGCAGAGCTGGGCTGGGGCATGGACCCAAGGCCGGGCTGAGGTGCCCCATGCAACCACTCATGGGAGTGGGGCTGGTGCAAGTGTAGATAAGGAATCTGCTGCTGATGTAGGCTTCTTTAGAACTGCTTATTGTGGTAGGACTGCCCAATGCATTGTTCGTTCAATTTTTTTTTAATGTGTTTAAGCACAAAAGTGCGTTTAATTCACCTTGAGGGATACAGTAAAAATTGCCCAACAGTTTGGTGTCAGGAGTGGGATTGCTGCATGCTGGCAGAAGTGACCAGACTGGAACCGATGGGGAGACCCAACGTGGCTGCCACCACAAGAGGCAGGAGATCCTGTTTCCAAAATCTCACTTGCGTGTGGTCTTCACCCCTTACCGTGTCTCCTGGCTGGCCATCATGTCAGCAGTAAGCAAACCCCATGTTATTTTAGTTTGTGCTTATAATATAAAGAAGGGGGGCGGGGAATTAGGGGGAAACAGAATTAAAAGGTCTTTGTTTAGACAAATGAGAGTAGGCTGAGTTTGAGACTTCTGAAGGCTTGGGTCATGCTGCACGGGCATCTCCGTGGGTGACGACAAGTCCTCTCAGTGTGTGGGTTCGGGTTTTGAGGAGATAAAGTTGAAACTCTTGTCTTCTCAGGGACACCCAAACCTCTCCTCCTACCCCTTTTCCGAACGTCTCCTGTCCCTTTGTCGTGTACAGGCCTTAGGTTTGTGGTCCCTCAGTTTTATAAGGGCCCAGAAGCCAAATGAGAGTAGGCTTTGAAAGCTTTTCACTTTGATGGGATCGAGTTAAAGCTCTTGTCTTCTCGGGGGTGCCTAAATGTCTCCTTCTGTCCCTTTGCCATGCACAGGCCTTAGCTCTGTACTCCCTTATTGAGAAAAGTTGAAAACTAGTTGGGAAAATGGGTCGAGGTTCCTCCTGTCCAGATCCTAAAAGCCGGTTAGGCCCCATGTGCCACAATTGGGAAAATATGGGGGCAAACAGTTCGTCCAACTTGCCCACCAGTGGAAGGGCTATACTTGTGCCATGCCAGAACTGTAATTTCCAGACGAGGGAACCTTTGACCTGGATAAATTAACTTCTCTTTGCCATTGCCTCAAAGACAATAAACCAAGACAAATGGATGCTTGATTTTTGTGGGACAAGGAGGTGAACGACTGCCAGCAGAAATCTACTATAGGTAGTTTACAAGATAATCATGCAAAAATGAAAGAACAAACTGAAAAGATAAAATGAGGCGGAAATAAAAGGTTCCTTCTAAAACTTCACCTGTAGCACCGAAATTTCTCTGCCCAAGCTTAATACCGTATCCTGATGGTCCAGTGATGCCAGACACCCCACCTTATACCCTAGGTGGTGCAGGGTTAAAAGAGGGCCGAGATCCACGCAGGGATACTGAGAGGACAGGAGGGTCCGTGCTGGTACTCAGAGGATCCACGAATATGCATATGCTTGTGAATCTAGAAAGTCATTTGTTCGTTCGTGTGTGTGTGTCTCTGTGTGTGCTTTATGTAAATCCTGTATGTGGGTGCTGTTGACCACAACACCTTGACAGTGGCAGTCTTTGTGACTGACAATGGCAATATCCTGTGTGTGTCCTGTGTGTGTGTCTCTTGAGATACGTGCTCAGCTTCGCTCCTGGGAGAGCCGGCGCCCAGGAACGCGGCAGCCATGGCCCCCAGCCTGGGCAGAGGCCCTGGGTCCCCAGGCACTGGGATGGGCTCCAGCAGCTGGGCAGGAGGGTCCTGGCCGTGGCTGCCAGAGGAGGCAGCTGTGCTTCTAACATCCCTTCACAGTTTCGTAGCCAGCAGAATTTGGTCAAGTTGTGAGTATTCCTGAGATTATGCATATATAATTCTTATGTGATAGAAGACCAATCCTTTGCTAATGTGCCTACAGTGTTGAATTTGTAACCACCTTTGAGCTTTATGCAGGCATGCAAACAGGACCTGTGCAGGTTCATCCTTCGGTTAATTGGAACCATTGGATTGAAGAGGTGTTTGCAGAATATTACAAGGACAGTAGGAGGTGTAAATGGTTCAAGCTGCAGGCCTTGTGACTGGGATTTGTAGTTTGGGAGATGCAAACAGAGGCTTACCAAAGTAAGTACAAGACATCTTGTAATTAACAAATCACTTCCACCTATCAAATTGGTAATGATATTAGCTATAAAGCAGGAGGAAACCTGAGAGGATCAGGCAAAGCCTGAGCTCTCTACAAATTGAATTTCCAAATTTCTGAAGAATTGGGTAGAAAAGGGGAATGCGCAGTTGCAAAGGAATAGCCTCAATTTACAGAGATTTAATGGTGCCGGGGAGCCAAGTAGTAGGACCAAGTATTACAGGGGAAATTGGTGCAATATCGAGGAACAAACATCACTCAGCTCTGTAAATAATGTATCCAAGTGTGATGCCCATCTACAAGAAGGGCTGGAAGGACGATCTGGGGAACTACAGGCCTGTCAGTCTGACCTCAGTACCGGGGAAGGGCATGGAGCAGATCATCTTGAGTGCCGTCATGCGGCACATGCAGGACAACCAGGTGATCAGGCCCAGTCAGCATGGGTTTAGGAAAGGCAAATCCTGCTTGACTAACCTGATCTCCTTCTATGACAACGTGACCCGCTTAGTGGATGAGGGAGAGGCTGTGGATGTTGTCTACCTAGACCTTAGTAAGGCCTTTGACACCGTCTCCCACAGTATTCTCCTGGAGAAACTGCCTGCTCATGGCTTGGACGGGCGTACTCTTCGCTGGGTTAAAAACTGGCTGGGTGGCTGGGCCCAAAGAGTTGTGGTGAATGGAGTTAAATCCAGTTGGTGGCCGGTCACAAGCAGTGTTCCCCAGGGCTCAGTATTGGGGCCAGTTCTGTTTAATATCTTTATCAATGATCTGGATGAGGGGATTGAGTGCACCCTCAGTAAGTTTGCAGACGACACCAAGTTGGGTGGAAGTGTTGATCTGCTTGAGGGTAGGAAGGCTCTACAGAGGGATCTGGACAGGCTGGATCTTACAGGCTGAGGCCAATTGTATGATGTTCAACAAGGCTAAGTGCTGGGTCCTGCACTAGGGTCACAACAACCCCATGAAATGCTACAGGCTTGGGGAAGAGTGGCTGGAANCTTGTTTAGCCTTGAGAAAAGGAAGCTCCTGGGAGACCTTATCACTCTCTACAACTACCTGGAAGGAGTTTGTAGTAAGGTGGGTGCTGGTCTCTTTTCCCAAGTAACAAGTGAGAGGATGAGAGGAAACAGCCTCAAGTTGTGCCAGGGGTGGTTTAGATTGGATTAGGAAAAATTTTTTCATGGAAAGGTTGTCAGGCACTGGAACTGGCTGCCCAGGGAAGTGGTTGAGTCCCCATCTCTGGCGGTATTTAACAGATGTGTAGATGTGGCACTTAGGGATATGGTTTACTGGTGGAATTGGCAGTGTTAGGTTAATGGTTGGACTGGATGATCTTAAAGGTCTTTTCCAACCTGAACGATTCTATGATTCTAAATGGAAATGCACATCTCTTTAGATAAATGGCGTACTATGCTCCTTATAAAGAAGAGGCAGCTGGACGGGACAACACAGAGTCAGTCAGTCCAATTGTCAGTGATGCAAGAGATCCTTGTCTCCAAGGGTGCTTGGATAAGTCGCTGATCCAAGGAGATACATGAGTGTGGGTTTTTTTTTCACCTTTTCGTCCCCTGAGGAGCTGGGACTCTGCTGGTGCTGCAGTCCTTGTTGCATGCTTGGGAATGCATTTCTTTATCGATGGATGTTAAATCAGCATCACAAGGTGCTCTTTTGTCCCATCCTGGAGGGACAGGAGAAGTTGAGTTTGCCAATTCAATGAGCTCGTCCAGAGCAGACGCAGATGGTATTTCTGCTGGAGACAGCTCCCTTTCAAACTCTCTTGTCAGGGTTAGACCAAAGTGGTGCCAGGCTGTAGGCATTTCCCTGGGCAGCGGGGGGTGGTCCTGCCAGACAGCAAACACCAACGAACTGGCATTGGCTGGCTGCAGGTGCTGAGGGGACGTTCCCAAACATCAGTGTGACACCTGTGGTGCATGGCGTTGACATCACAGTCTGGCACCTGTGTCCTGGCATGCTGCAGCAGCAAGAGAAGCAGCTGGTGAACAGCGGTTGTTGCTTGTCATTTCCAGAACTGCAGGTGTTTGGGTTCAACAGTTGAGCAGTAAATCCAACTGTCTTGAAATGTTGTAGGCAATGCCAGGGGAGCGCTGTGTCCCGTTGGCTGTTGGAGCTGGCGGCTAGAGAGGAAGACAGAAGGCTGCAGCATTAGGCATCCAAGTGCCCCACTGTGGAAGTTACCCAGTGGGCAGCTCTCCCACATGCAGAAATGTCCTTGCCCTCTTTACTGTAGTGGTGGCCTTGGAGCTCCCGTTTGAGAGCCTGCTTGAGCAAGAGTTGTGATGTGCAAGGTTGTGGCTGCAGCCAGTGCCTGGCCTGCTGGGTTTGTGGGGTGTCTCCTCCTCTGGACATTGCTTGGCCTTGGCTGTGTGGTGCCCTGAACAGCTGCCTTCTGGCCTCCTGCATTTCCCTCTGGGTTCTCCAGCCATGTGTGGAAATGTGTTTCCTAAGCAGTGTGGGTGAAGGGAGATCAAAACCTCTGCCCAGTTCCTCCTCATTTCTTCTCTAACTTAAGAAGGGGTCTATGATTTCAGTAGCACTCCTCCTGTCCTTGGGCAGTCCCTTTACGCAGGTGATGCTCCCAGATTTCAGCAGTCTCTCTATGGCTGCTCTGTAGGAGCAACTGGAAGTAAAACACTAAGTGCATTCTGCAAACAATACAAATGGGAGATATGCAACCCCTGCCTCCCATTTATTTGCATGGGTTCCTCTGGTTTCATTTGATATTTAAAATTTAGAAAGCAAGCCAACAAAATCAATTATGTCTTATAAACCTTTTAAATTAAAACCTCCTTAGAAGAGAGCCCTATTTGTAAATTGTTTCATTTTGGACCTTTCACACATGCAGAAATATCCTTACACTCTTTGCCACAATCCTGAAGTTTTTTCTGATAGTCTAGCTGCTCCTTCATAGGCAAGTCCTAATGCTGTATTGAAACTTACTACTTCATAATCATAATTTAATGTTAAGAATAACCATATTAAGTCTCAGTAGCTTTGAATTGATCGGACAGTGACTTGCAACTGTATTATTTTATTCTTTTCTGTGCAGTGTCTGTATTGCTACATCATCTTCTTAAATACTATTTCCAAATTAGTACTGTAAGAACATACTCTTGGTTCAGCAAAGTGACCATAAAACTTCTTTTTTGGGCTAGTTTGTTGGAAGGGAGTCCAAGGATATCTCAGGAAACTGAAGATTAAAAATTGGGTTCCAAATCTGGAGAACTACAGTTTGTTGCAAAAAGACGCAGGAGTCATATTCACTTGCATTTGTGAAACACCAGTTCAATAATCTTGCATGAAATTCAAGCTCTTTTGAAGTTGCAGGTGCCACAAAACAAGAGGCAGCTGTTAATTTTGTCCAGAAAAAGCCCGGTCTGTGTTCACAGCATGCTTGGTAGTCTCTTTATTGAGTAGTACAATACTACATTAGCAGGTACTGAAAAATGAAAGACATTGAATAGTAGTAACTCCTCTGTCTTGCTTTCCTGTGAGGCATTGTCCTCTTCAGGAGTGGCTAGTGTCCCATCTTGAGTGATTCCAGGCAGATTCCTCGACTGCTTCCTGCAGGAGAGCTGCAGATCACAGACAGCTGAGAAATGGGTGGTGCGAAAGCTTGCTTTTTGTAGCTTACAAACGTCTGGAATCAAAACTCTGCATAAACCATCTTATTTCTGAATAATTACTGCATACCACATGTGGTAGTGTGCTAACACACTTCCAGGTAGAGCGATTAAAAGGACAAGGCAAGTTGAGAAAAATTAAACTGTGCTGGACCCTACAAATAGGTAGTGAGTGACTGTCCTGGTTTCAGCTGGGATAGAGTTAATTTTCTTCCTAGTAGCTGACATGGTGCTGTGTTTTGGATTTAGGATGAGAATAATGCTGATAACAATTGATGTTTTAGTTGTTGCTAAGTAGTGCTTACACTAGTCAAGGACTTTTCAGCTTCCCATGCTCTGCCAGGTGCACAAGAAAACTGGGAGGGGGCACAGCCCAAGATAGTTGATCCAAATTGACCAAAGGGCTATTCCATACCATATGACGTCATGCGCAGTATATAAACTGTGGGGAGTTGGCCGGGGGGCAGTGATCACTGCTCGGAGACTGGCTGGGCATTGGTCAGTGGGTGGTGAGCAATTGCATTGGGCATCACTTGTTTTGTATATTCTTTTATCATCATTATTATTACTTTCTCTTCCTCTGCTGTCCTATTAAACTGCCTTTCTCTCAACGCATGGGTTTTACTTTTTTTTCCCCAATCTCTCCCCCATCCCACTGAGGGGGGAGGGTGAGTGAGTGGCTGTGTGGTGCTTAGTTGCCAACTTGGGTTAAACCACGACAATGGTAATGCAGGTTTTCAGGAAGCAGTTGCCGTTGTGACATGGCATATCTGAGGGGCTCCCTACATGTAATGACATTCGGTTACATCAAAGGATCTGTTCTGTAGAGTCAACTCGAGATGTAAACATAGGCCTTTGAAGAATTCAGTGTTCTTTGCAAAAATTGAACTTGGAGGAGAGATGATTTTACTGAGCAGAGGGAGCTGTAGCAAGATTGAAGTGGTTAAGCACCTGGTTTCTACTGCTTTGCAAGATTTATTCAATAAAAGATTGGATACTGAATAAAAACTCTGAAAAACAATGGATGTTTGACAAAGCAGCTAGAACTTGGCAGATAGTGGATTTGGTCCATTTCTGAAGGTAGATAGTGCCTGGAACTATAGAGATGACTTAAGAAGTTGGAATACTACAGTGAAAGAAACTGTAGCATATGAGCATGTGGAGATCCAAGCTATTGTCCAGAAAAATATACGGGGCCCTTACAATTAGTAGAAGGAAAGACACACCTTTACCTTTAGGGTGGAAAAAGGTTACATCAGTATTTGCATTTGCAAACCTCAGCAGAGTTTGCCCAGTATGGACAAAGATCATGAACTACAATACAACTGTCATAAGGTTTCTTTTTAAGTGTAACAGGCATTTCTCCAGCAAAATGTAGAGTAGTATATAATGTATTGAGCTGTTAACCTAGAGTAAATGGTGTGGTTGTTTTGGTGTTTTTTTTTTTTTTTTT
>VYZW01004982.1:21021-33194 GCA_013401315.1 Balaeniceps rex
GAACAATGTCATGTCCCGTGAGGTGAGCAGGACTTGACTGTTATGCGCAAATAGGGAATAGGGACAGATGTTACATGAAAAAACACTGGGCAAGAGAATGCCTGTTGCTAGATAAATATGTAAAAGCCTCTGACTTCTTTCAGAGAGAGTACTTGTAAGACAGAGCCTGAGAACATCTTCCCACAGTAAAGAACTCCTCAGCCAGGGCAGTGACAGAAATAAAAGTACAAAAAGATGGCTTCAGTTCTTAAAAAAAACCAAACAAACCAAACCAAACCCAACCCAACCCAACCCAACCAACAACAATGACAAAACCCCAGCAATGGAATGGATTCTCCAGCAGAGAATATTGCAAGGGCTTGGGAGAAGGCCATCCACTCCTTGTTATGTGTGGACTCAATCTTATCAAATTTCCATTACCTGCAAAGGAGAAATAACTGGGAGAAGAGAGCCTAATGATGAATATTTGTTCTATTTTGGAAGCTTCATTGCGGTTCCAGGATGTACTGTGGGGGGAGAGGAGAAGGGAGAGGAAGAATTACACAACACATTTCTGTTGCAAAACATTTACCCCAAACCAGCTTGCTTTGTTTAGAAACGAAATTAAATCCCCTCAAGATGCAACTTGAGCATGACAGTGGAATCTGCAAGGTCTGAAGAGTCCCTTGCCATCATCTCACATTAAAACATTTCCCTCTGGGAGCAGTAATACTGTTCTCTGTGATTATGCCCTCAAGTCAAAGGCATGTTGCAAGGCATCTCAAATTGTTGAAGTATTATTGATTAATTTAGTAGGTTTGGTTATATGCATTTGAAATTATTTTGGACTGGAAGAGAAATGCAGGGGGATTGTTCCTTTTCATAGTTTTCTAATGTGCAACATAGAGGCTTATGCTTTAAAGTTTGGGGGTAGTTGGACTATTCCCAAGCACGCTAAAAGTTGATTTGGGAATACTACAGCTTCCAGCAAGACATACTACATCTTCATATATAAGTAAACTAGGACAGTCTCTCAGAGAGTGCTTTTCCTACTGTATTTTGAACAGCCAGTACACTTGCACTGTACACTGAACAGTAACAGTGTTGATGAGAAAGTAATAAACATTTTGGGTATGAGGTCCAAACTTTGAGAGGTTTGTGGATATTGAATGGTATGTAGACAGGAACACTTAATGACTGATGTAGAGGAGAGAGGTCTTAAAACTAAGGCAGGTGAAACTTGTCCTTGAGAATTTAATTCCCCTTGCACAAAGTCTTACTGGAATCTTAGTAAGTCACTCAAACCAAATTCCTACATACAAACCAAACACTAAACAAACTATAAAGCAGAACCCCAAGCCAACACCCCCACTAATTGCATGCTACTTGTCCCCTCAGTATCCCAGTTCACAGATATGCTGAGATTTCACAGCTAAACTTTAGTGAATGGAAACTCCATTCTGAAAACTTGAAGAATCACACAGTACTGATTTGAAAAAGTTGTCATCCTAATGTTAACTTTGACTTCTGTGCTTTGATTTATCACTGGTAAAAGCAAAGGAATCATAATGCCCCTTTACCTTATGGAGCATTTGGAAGGGAACACTAAGACAATGTGATTGGTGACAAACACTTCACTTTCGCGCAGAAATTAGTAGGAGAGTGTTCAGGGTAAAGTGTGAAGAAAGTACTAAATTGTGAGGCTGCACACTGAGTACTAAGAACAACACGAAAATGCCGAGTACGCTCTATTGAGTGAGCATCAGCATCCTGGACACTGAATCACTCAGATGATCGTCTTGTAGAAAGAAATTTGATCGTGTAATTAAGGCTGCTGCAGTGCACAAGGGAGACAAAACTTGTTTGCCTGAACCTCTGCTTATGTCACAACTGATACAAATTAAAAACCTGAACAGGTATATGGAACTGGAAGGATAGTTTCTTTTTTCAAGTCTTGAGTCCTCCCTGGCAAAGTCCTACATAAGAGGATCCAGCTCCTTCCTCCTTTGTGGGTATTTTTGTCCTAGGACTCTATAAAAGGGTCTTCTAGATGGTGGAAGAACCCACTGAAGACTGCAGAAGGCTCTTCTGGTATAAGAAAAGTGTGTGTACCCAATGTATCATCAGGAGAATAAACCAAGTTCTGAGTGCAATTTAGAAACAGATTACGCTTTCCTGCAAGAGTTAGGAAAGAAGAGATGATGGAATGGGGAGGGGATGGTGATGTTTCTCTCTGCCTAAACTGCCCATAAGAACGTCATACTGGCCCACAGTCTTCAAAACTTACACATAAATTATAGAAAAGTTACTAGACAATATCTCTTTCTGCATTATTTCTCTAAATGAGAAAGGGCAGCAGTAAAGATAGCTGAAGAATGGGGAGATACGGTGATCCCGAGGAGGGGATCTGGGATTCTAAGAGGGATTGGTGTTGCCTGTGGGGCACTGCTGTCTCCAGGTGCTATGTCACATATTAAGGATATTAGCTACTCTGATGCTACAGGTTTTTAAGGATCTCTTCCTTTACTTGATTCAATTCCTTCTAAGAGCCTGTGGTACAGTTCAGTGAATGAGGATCATATAAGCAACATCATGCTGGTGTCTGCTGGAGAGTTTATTCTGCGCTCTACAAGGAATAAAGTATTTTGCAAGACAGCATGCATCTTGAAACATTCTTAAGTGCAAAGGAAACAAGCACCATGCAATTCAGTTTTCTTTAAGGTACTGCTAACCCCTACTGGTAGTGGAAGCTTAGTTTTGCTGCTACCTGTGGCTCTGAAGCTGGTATATTACATTGTTTATGGTGTCATTTTTTTACAATGACATGCTTTAGTATCTACTCATCACTTTGAGATCATAGTCTAAAATGCACTGAGGGCTTTTACGGTAATTTAAAATAACTTCGGATGAAATTTCTGAAAACCTATGATAGCTATGAAGGAAAAGGGAAAAATTCTGATATACAGTTAGTTCTAAATGTAATTATGATTCCTGAAAAACCACCAAAACTATAAAGTCCAATCAACCTTGCCTTAAAATCTGTATTGAAGAACATAATCTTAAAGCAAGGGTTAGTAATGTTAACCACATTATCTACACATCTACGTAAGAACATGATGGGCTTCTTTTCTGAAACTTTTATTGCTTGTAATTGCAAGAAGGGAATTTAAACACTGAATTCCAGCTTGATTCTGACCACTGTTATAAAAATTTGGGCCTAAAGCACAACTTTCTCTAACAAGAAAACACAGCTCCATTTTCCACAGTATTATTTCTGCTCGTATAGTTGATCAGCCAGCTTCATACTTCCTCCATTTGAGAGCAAAATGTGTTGGGTATAAAGTTTTTTTTTTTTTTTTTTAATACTTGGTCTGAATGATTTAGGCAAAAGAGGAGTGGAGCTGAAATTTCCAGTAGATCACAGTGTAATTATGCCATCTACTGCCACATTTCTGGTATCACATTTGAATTGTCTGCCCAAGTGACAAATACCACTGTGGGCAATATATAGAGATAATCTTAGGAGAGATAATGGCTTGGCATGAGAAAGCGTTGTATGCTTTAAATGATGTGTAGCTTTAAATGAGACACTGGACATCGATCAGTTGTCTTTTGTTTCTTTAATCCCATCTTCCAGTGGCAAAGCTCACAAATACTAACATAGAACTAGATCGTTACTTTCTTCCTTTCCATGATTCAGTTCCTGAAGGCAGAGGTAATACCAGATTTGCGAAGAATATGTACCATAAATTGGCGATCTGATGAGATTTAAAGGGCAATACAACAGAACATTTGGATGCAGAAGTCACTGAGAATCAGAAGAAAGGGAAAAGAGGCTTGCCTGAAGTATGTGACATCCTTACTGTTGTGGTGTGTTGACCCTGGCTGGACACCAGGTGCCCACCAAAGCTGCTTTATCACTCCCCTCCTCAGCAGGACAGGGGAGAGAAAATATAATGAAAGGCTTGTGGGTTGAGAGGAGGACAGGGAGAGATCACTCAGCAATTACCGTCACGGGCAAACCAGACTCGACTTGGCGATATTAATTTATTGCCAATCAAATCAGAGTAGGGTAATGAGAAATAAAAACTAAATCTTAAAAACACCTTCCCCCCACCCCTCCCTTCTTCCTGGGCTCAGCTTCACTCCTGATTTTCTCTACCTTCTCCCCCTGAGCAGCGCAGGGGGATGGGGAATAGGGCTTTGTGGTCATTTCATCACACATTGTCTCTGCTGCTCCTTCCTCCTCGGGGAGGAGGACTCACACTTTTCCGCTGCTCCAGCGTGGAGTCCCTCCCATGGGAGACAGTCCTCCATGAACTTCTCCAGTGTGGGTCCTTCCCACGGGCTGCAGTTCGTCACAGCCTGCTCCAGCATGGGTCCCTTCCACGGGGTGCAGTCCGTCAGGAACAGACTGCTCCAGCATGGGGTTCCCCACAGGGTCACAAGTCCTGACAGAAAACCTGCTCCAGCATGGGCTCCTTCCTCCATGGGTCCACAGGTCCTGCCAGGAGCGTGCTCCAGCGTGGGCTTCCCACAGTGTGACAGCCTCCTTCGGGCATCCATCTGCTCTGGCGTGGGGTCCTCCATGGGCTGCAGGTGGATATCTGCTCCACCGTTAACCTCCATGGGCTGCAGGGGGACAGCCTGCCTCACCATGGTCTTCACCACGGGCTGCAGGGGAATCTCTGCTCTGGTGCCTGGAGCACCTCCTCCCCCTCCTTCTTCACTGACCTTGGTGTCTGCGTAGTTGTTCCTTTCACATATTCTCACTCCGCTCTTCTGATTGGTGCTGGTGTTGTGCAGGGTTTTTTTTTTCCCTTCTTAAATACGTTATCCCAGAGGCACTAGCACTGTCGCTGATTGGCTCAGCCTTGGCCAGCGATGGGTCTATCTTGGAGCTAGCTGGCATTGGCTCTATCAGACATAGGGGAAGCTTCTAGCAGCTTCTCACAGAAGCCACCCCTGTAGCCCTCCTCCTACCAAAACCTTGCCACGCGACCCCAACACAACTGTAATTCAAGTAATTCAGATGTATACATTCTGTAGGACAGCCACTCACCTCTTTCCCCAACTCTTTTTACTTGATTATTTGAATTAATTTTGAATGCCATTAGAGAATCAGTGTGATGCTGCTTCTACTTATCTGTCATAGAGATCTGTGCAGTCTGCTCTCAAACAGGAATGGTTATAGGCACTGTCTTCCATTTCTGAAAGTCTTGGATGTTAAGACTTTTTGTTGGCATGTAAGGCAAAGCTTTCAAGCTCTAAGATCACTATTTTCCTGTTGACAATGGACCTTAAGAGTTTATTCTAATGTATGTATGTTTTTTTGCCACATCCCTCTTCATCCCTCTAGACTGAGTAACTCAAATTCTTTCAGCCTTTCCTGTTTTGCAAACCACTGATTATTCTTATTGCCTTTTCCAGCTGGTTCACATCTTTCTTGAATTAGTTCCCAGAACTGGGTATGACTCTCCAGCTGAGGGCAACTCTGTCACTTAAATGAGTGAAGAAATTCTCATGGGTGATAAAACCTATTCCATTATGCATTCCCCCTTGGATCACAGAACGCACCACTTAACTCTTAGATCTCTTTCTGCAGTGCAGCTGTGTGTGTAGTCATCTGTTACCCTATGACTGTGCAGCTGATTACCTCTAAATGTAAAGCTTTGCATTTGCTCTTATTGAGTACTGCCCAACCTCTGCTGTAGTCAGTAAGAATTCAGTTAATTAGGATTTTGAATTCTAATCTGGTCTTTCCACTTAGTCCCTTCTATATTACCTGTAAATTTACTAAGCATACCTGTTATTTATTTCATCCAAGCTAGCAAAGAAATACTGAATAGTTCTGGGCTTGGGATAGACTTTTGTAAAACCTCACGTCATACCCTCTTCCAACTTGTCACTAACCTGCCGATAATACTTTTGCTATTTAGCTTGTCTTACATGCTTCTTTCTCTTAACTTGCTTTCTTATTTCTTACAAGAACATAGTCTGAAACAGTTTTGTAATTGAGGCTTAAAGTCAAAGTATTAACACTTACTATTTCTCCCCTGTTCAGGAGGCTCTGTGTCCTGTTAGAGGAAGGGAGGAAGTGAGTATAGGTTAATACTTCTCCAAGGGGCACTTTCTCATTCACTTTTTACCTTTGTGGTGCTTAAACTTTCTTGTTCTCCTGTTTTCTAGGGAGTGGAGGTAAGCTGACAGGGCTCTGAGTCCCAGGTTCTCCCCTTTCTTCTTCCCTGTTTTAAAGGTAGAGACCAGGTGGCTTTTCTGTCCTCAGTTTTCTGAGCTTGTCCAGGTCCTTTATGAAATCTGAAAAATAACTGCTAGCTGTTCTGGAGGTGCTTCCTTTGGCTTTTTGCAAGCACTGGTTTTAGGACAGTAGAATGGGCTGATAAACTGCTGATCACTGACAAGGAGGCAGGCTCCTCTCCTCCCCTCTCAGCCCCAGCATGCAGTCAGATGGGCTCCACCATTCATGGAGGCACTGGCCTCAGTGTATTCAAAGGTGAATTTAAAAAGTACTGCCAGCTTGAAAACATCCAACATGCTCTTTAACTTGCAGTGGCTGGATTTCTTACCTCTCTGTCACTGGGGCTGGTCACGTTAAGCATTGATCACATCCTGAGTGAAGAAGGAGGCAAACGGGTATTGAATACATCAGTCAGTGAGAACTGTGAAGCAGCACTTCCCCTCCATTGTGTATCAAACCAGTTCTTTTGGTGATTATCTTCTTATTAAATTACTTACCAAGTAATTTCTCCTTAGCTTAATTTCTCCTTAACTCTTCAAAGACTAGTCTTTCTAGATTTTCTTCTCATGTTTGTTTAAATTACTAATGGTATTAAAGAATAATATAACCTAATTTCTACTTTGAGCTTTCTTTTTGAAATCACTGAAAAACTGAATTAGCCAAGTTGGTGTCTTCCAGGCCTTCCTTACCTTTTCGTTGCACTATGATAACTTGCACTTGTGCCCTTTAGATGTTACCAGCTCTCCTTATTTCCTTCTCTTCTTTAGCCACCCATCCCGTGAGACCTTGGTGACCATGTCATAAGGTTATAGAAGTCTGCTTTCCTGAAGGCTATTGATTTTTTTTTTCTGTGCCTTTCTTCCTAAGAACCAGAAATGTTGTTTTTATTATTATCCTCACCTAAGTTGCTTTCCACCTGTATTCTCTGTCACTTCCAAACTGAGCTGCTGTCTCATATTTGTATTTAAAGGATGCCTCCATATTTGGGAAGAACTAGCCTATATCCTGCTCTGTTCCAGTGTTAAACATTGAAATTGCCCGTTATCACCAACTCCTGGTGCCTGGCTGACCCTGCTAGTGCCCACAGAAAGCAACATGCAGTCTGAGCTTGCCAGCTGAATTTATATTAGATTTGTGCTGTGTCGCCTTTCTTGTTTTCCTCTTCTGTTATTTAGCAGTTTTCAGTTACTTGGTCCCTTCTGTAATTTGGATGTAACAGTAAGTATGCACATTTGTGATATTACAAGGCAACACTTTTTATTGGTTGGCTTTCTGAAAAAAGATGTATTGTTCTAGATTTCACATAAAATTCATATGAATTG
The DNA here is from genome assembly GCA_013401315.1 of Balaeniceps rex. Taxonomy (NCBI): domain Eukaryota; kingdom Metazoa; phylum Chordata; class Aves; order Pelecaniformes; family Balaenicipitidae; genus Balaeniceps; species Balaeniceps rex. Next base: position 28,582 of record VYZW01004982.1, read on the forward strand.
TTCTCCAGCAGGTATCAAATCATAATCTTTGTAATTAATAGCATTCTATGCCATTGTGTTTATTCCCCACAGTTCTCGCAACATAATATTAAGAGTAGAGTTGCCCTTTCATTCTTTTAGAGCCCAGTGGCAGATTTGTTCATAGCAGTGACTGTGAGTGCAGAAGAATGTTGCACTGGAAAAGGGGAAATATACAACTGAATTATTTCCTTGTATTTGTTTGCAAATAGTGTTTAAAGTGATGTCGATCTTGTAATGACTATGCAAGTGGGAATGGTGGGGGTAAGAAGGGCAGAAAAATACATATTAATGTTTTTTGCAAATTCCACTTGAAATATGAAAAAGAAATAATGGGATGTTCATCTCTCTCACTGCTTCATGAATTTGACTTAAGCTAATGGTATTTGCAAAGTATGATTTGCAGAGTTTTGAAATCCCAGGGCATTGCCAGAACAAAAATGAAGTAAACCTGGCCCTATGGCTGCAAAAATCACAGCGAAGATACAGGGATGAAAAAAAGTATTAAAACACGAGAGTTACAGGAGCGCCTCTGATCCTGCTATCTAATATACAGCAAACCAGTTGATATAAATCAAAGACAGTACTCCCTTTTAACGTAGTCAGGATGTATACAGATACAGATATATTTATGTGTATATAAATATATACATATCTATCTTGACTACGTTAAAAGGTAGCATTGCCTTTATGTCCTGGTTTCAGCTGGGTTAGAGTTACTTTTCTTCCTAGTAGCTGGCATAGTGCTGTGTTTTGGATTTAGTATGAGAAGAATGCTGATAACACACTGATGTTTTAGTTGTTGCTAAGTAGTGCTTAGACTAGTCAAGGACTTTCTTTTTCAGCTTGCCATGCTCTGCCAGGTGCACAAGAAAACTGGGAGGGGGCACAGCCAAGACAGTTGATCCAAACTGACCAAAGGGCTATTCCATACCATATGACGTCATGCTCAGTATATAAACCGAGGGGAGTTAGCCGGGGGGCAGCGATCGCTGCTCGGGGACTGGCTGGGTGTCGGTCGGCGGGTGGTGAGTGGTTGCATCACTTGTTTTCTTTTCCCTGGGTTTTGTTTGTCTCTCTTGTTCTCCTTTTCATTACAATTATTATTATTATCATTATTATTATTATTATTATTTTATTTCAGTTATTAAACTGTTCTTATCTCAACCTGTGGGTTTTCTTACTCTTGCCCTTCTGATTCTCTCCCCCATCCCACCGGGGGGTGGAGGGTGAGCGAGCGGCTGCGTGGTGCTTAGTTGCCGACTGGGGCTAAACCATGACACTTTAATTTCTATCAGCCAGTTTGCCCTATATACAAAGAGTCTGGATTCAAAGGTATCTAAAAAAACCCCACAGGTGTTAGAATTCAGAAAGAACGCTTATTTCATAGCAGCACGTCCTTCTAATAACTCTTTCCTATTTTGAAAATATTTTAATTTCTTGCAAAACCTTAGGAGTATCTTTACATGGAAATGCTGTAAACTAAAATGTATTGGAATCTGTAAAGTGAAGGAGAGGGTATTCACTTGTGTAGCAATGGAAGCAGGGTGGGAAGGAAAGAATCGATGAACGACATTGGAGATTTCCATGTGTATTATGCATGGATATGTTTGTGCCTTATGTTTGTGTGTGTGTCAAGTGGTGCTTCCATGGCTTCTAGGACCTGTGATCTCAAAACCCCATAAAATACAGGAAGAAATCTGTGACATGCCAGAGCAAAGAGGTATGTTCATATGTTGCATTCATATTAATTTGAACAATAGCTCTTGTAAAGACATAACGGTAGAAAACCATCAGGACACAGAGAGGAAAAAGCAAAAGCACGAGGAAGAAGTTGCTTTAAGTGTTGATTTATGTTTTTCTTTAGCTATGTATTGGCTTTTTCCCTACCTTCTGAGATACTATGTTTTGTTGTTGTTTCTACTGACTGCCAGGATATATAATAATAAAAGTAGAGAAAACCTCAGGAGGCTCAGTTGAATGCCTCAGTAAGTTGTTAGTGGCTTCAGCAGATGCAGGAATTTTTTTCTCCCATTCATCTAGATCAAATAAAACTCTAGCATCTTTTCTAGCATGCATGAAGCATACCTGGAAACTCATTGCATATGCAGGTATGAGCAATTTTTTTCTAACTGGTGCTAGAAACTTCTTTATGTTTAAATGAGCCTATGAGTTAGATAAGCTTTGAGCTGCTGTGACCAAGGGTAACTTACTAGGGTTTATTTTAGTTCTTGTTTGTTTCCCTAGTTGTTCATTTTGCTTCATTTTAACAAGCAAATAGTAGTTGAAAGCTTTATGGTGGTGCAGTTGGGATAATGTGAGCTTGCTTTCTTTTAACACTTACCCTGCATGACAGTTAGTCCCTCAGTCTGTTCACTCCTAATGACCTGCCTCATATCAAAGAGAGACAGGAGAAAGTACAACCTACTTTGTACACAAGCATGCATGGGTATGAAACCTACACTCTCACTTTTAAAATGCAGCCAGTTTTTCTCTTTGTATGAAAGTAACTTGTTGAACTTCTGCATCTCTTTCTACCACTTCATTTATTTGCCTTTTGCTCTCTGTAAGTAAATATGGGGATATGAGTATATGCATTGAGTTTTTCTCGTTGGTCAGACTCTTCATTTTGACATAGCCAGGGATATACGTATTTCCCCTCCCTCCTCTTCAAATATATATTGAGTGGGTTTACACAGGCACGTGCATGAATGTTTGGCTGGAGCACTCAAAGAGAATTGAATTCCACAGTGTATAAACCACTCCAGGCAGCTGAGCACAAGTAGCTACTAGTTCTGTTAATACTGACTTGCAGAGAGTGCATTGCTGTTGAATGGTTTCAACAAATAATGTTTTTGCTGCTCTTACATGGAAGTTTAAATTAGCTTATCTAGCTAATCCAGTGATTGTCTTAAAATTCATTCTCATGCTAAGGAGACGTGCTCTAAGAAAACTAACCAAATGGCTGCTATCTAGCAGTCCCTTTTTATAAAGTGACAAATGTAGCACAAAGAGCAGGTCACTGACTTCAAGAGACAATAAATACAGTAAGGTGATAGGTTTATGGTTGAAGACCATGGCACTTTTCTTTTGTCTAGGCAATGGTTTCTTACACCATTAGCCTAGTGGTAGAAGGATAGGAACTGAGAAATGTTTCACTTGATCTTTTAATCAAACTGCCCTCCAGTTTAGTGGGAATTAATACAGTTGCTCCATGAGCTGAAAACAATTTACAAGTCCACAAGCTGGTGGAACTGTGATTCAAATCTTAAACCACTTAAGGAGAAGGTTGTTGTCCTTTTTTTAAGCTTCATATGTTTCATTTCAGAACAGGTCACCAGTAAGTTGCTCTGGGCTCTGATTCCTGAGAGGGGTTTGTCTTGAAGGGAAAGGTACTTCCATTTCTGAAGAATTCAGATGAAACTTTGCTCCAGTTTAGAGCTGTGCTTGAAACTTGAAAAGTAAAATGGACAACCTTCCAAAGTTTATGGGCCACGTGTCAAAACTGTTGCGTGGACAAGTGACACAGAGATACCAGGGAGATCAAAGCTGTTTTTTTCCTTCAGCCCTGGGACCACCTCGCAAGTGGGAGACAGCAATTTCTTGCTCCTTTCCTGGTGTGCCTTCCTGTTCTGTATACTGCCAAGGTGTTGGCGTTGGGTGTGTTGGCAGTGCCAGCCCTGGGAGCCTGGTTTGCTTTCTTCGGAAGCTGAGTTCACCCAGCTGGACTTGCTGTTTGGTTCTGTTAAGTAGCCCTTGCCCTGCTTCACATCTATCCTAGTGATCTGGAGGAGGGAGAGAAAAGAGGGAAATTTGCGATGGTATAGATGGATGAAGCATAAGAAATAAAGCTGGAGTTATCCGTTGTTTAAGTAATGAAGTTTGTGGAAGCTAATGTGGAAAAAGTAGGTAAAAACTAGGTCTAGTTATTCTTTTTTATTTATTTTGTTCTTTATTATAATGGGTTGTATTAAGATTCTCTTTTTTGACCTGCTTGTGTGAGCAGTCTAGTCCGTAACTCAATTTATTACTTTTTCATCAAGCCCTGATAAAACCATACCCTGGTCTGTGTTAAGAAAGGGTTAGCGTAAAGTTCAAGGAGTAGGTTAGATGGAACAGCTGTAGTGTACAATTGCATGCTTGTGAGCTGTATTGGTGCTCTACACTGTGCTTCCTATATAGCAGTATGGGGTTATGATGTTTGTGCTTGATTTCTCTTTCTGCTGCTGAAGGAGAGTATACTAGGCGTTCAGTACATCCAAATACGCTTACTCTATCTTCCTTCTGAAAGTTACCATTAAAAAGCAGAGGGCTTGGGGCGGCAGTACTTGTGAGGTTGTAGACCATAGCTGCTAAAAGTGACCCTGTGTGACTTCTCAGCTCACAAACGGGAGGCTTTGATCTATCAAAAAGACTGAAATACACAAATGCAAACAAATGGAAGTGATATGATCTGGACTTCAGCACTCNGCTAAGCTATTTCGTGGTTGTTTGTGGGTGTTAAGGGAAAAGTAGCAACAGAAAACACAGCATAGCTTTCCCTGTTTCCTGGATGGACTCTTGAGCTCTAGCTCTTTTTTTTTTTTTTTTTTTTT
>VYZW01004982.1:33206-43499 GCA_013401315.1 Balaeniceps rex
TTATGCTGGTTATTTTTATGTCTGAATCTGTCTTCTGGTGTTGACAGTCAAATAGTGATGGGATCAAATCCTGAGAAGTTAAACAAATATTCTGTAAAATCTAGTAGACCTTAGACCTTTCACTAGAGGATGAGTGCTGTCCACTTACTGGCTTTTTACTTGTCTGATCTGTCTCCAATATTATTAAAAAGCAACTTGGCTGAACACCTGCATATCAGCTAATTATTCACAGAGTCCCCATCTGATCATGTTTAGAGACGAAACCACTCTGCTTCTTGCTGGCATGGTAGAGGTGAAGAGAGTCATATGTAGTAAATGCACTGTAATAGCTAATGGAGGTTGGTTGAGCTTGGAAGAAAGTATTCGTTCAATTAAAGAAATCATATTGGCTTTTTAAGCAGCCAGTTTAAATAAAACTTCCCTTTTGCCTCCTGGGAAAGAATGGAATAGAGCAAAGTCTTTGTGTTTGTTTCTCTAAAGTGTACGGATGGTTTTTGTAGTCTGAAAATACAAAGTGAAATTCTAGCAGTAGGAAAGTGAGATGCTACGATATGTGCTCAGCCTTCCTTGTGTAGTTCTCCCTTGCGATAAAAGTGGCCAGATCGTAGGAAAATCTGGATGAGCAGCTGGGGAGAAGACTTGGCCATGGAAATTAGCTGCTATATTATTCTAAACTTACTTGAGCCCTGTGGACTGTAGACAATTTGTACTTCACCTAAAACAGCCTGATGACCTATAATGACTGGGATTTGAATCCTGTAATCTGAATTTACTTAACAAGATAATTAAATATCTAAAGTCAGTTCATTTAGAGGCTGGAACGGATTATCTGTCCACATTTGCAGATTTCTGCCCTTCTATTTGTATGCATGGCTGTACGTTCTCAAATTTTTTGTTACAGCTTTTCTTTCAAATCTCATATCTTAGCTTTTGCCATAGCAATTAGGACTGTGAAGAGCTTTTCGTTGTCCTAGGAACTGAGGGAAAAGAAATTATGAAATGCTGAATAAGACAAAATGGGTTTAGTCCTTATTGTAGTGTAGAAAAGCACTCAGAAAAGTTAATTAAGCTCAGGAAATAGACGGTGAGATAATTAAGATTAGGCCTAATTTTACACGGCAGGCATTCTGTGATGTTTTCCAAGAGACTAAAGGGACATCATGTAGAGAAACTCCAGGCTTTCAGTCAGACTCTCGAAAGATCATTACAGCTGATGTTAAACAGCAAGACAGACTAATGTGATGGGGCATATGTTTTCTTTTACATTTCTTTAAAAGTAAAATTGTGCCATAAATGTAAACAAGGACTAAATACACAGTTCATTATTACTGGCAGTGAGGTATCTAAGTGAATCTGTTGCAGAAGAACAATAAACATTAACACAAAAAACCTGGATGCGTTTGTTACTTCCTCTGCCATACTAAAGTCCGCCATGCTGTGCTGCAGTTTATTATGTTCTAGAAAACTATTGAGAAGGTTCAGGCATACAGCGTTCATTTTCCTACCATTGGGGACCTCAGACATACTCTGTAGTATTCCATGTGCTGGCAATGTAGCTTCCTAGTACTGTCAGAAAAAGAAAATCAATACAGAGGTTTTCACAAAACCTAATTACCCTCTTACCCACTTCAAATTTTTATCACTAGATACACTAGAAATCTTAGAAATGAAAATGATGAATAAATTACATGGAACTGTGGATTCTGGTTATTTGTTCTTTGAAATGCTTCTACTAATTCTGTGCATAGCAAATTAGTCTCACTTCTTATTAAGGTCAAATCAATTGTTTGGATACCAGTGCTTTATTCTGTATGCCTGGGCTCATACACCAGAATTGTCAAAATTTCTGTGTTCTGGGTGATCGATCCTAGGAAATATTTTATAGTTTCTTTAACATTTTCCATCCACTAGCATTTGATTATACTGGTTCTGTGTTTTCTTGTGTAAATGGAGGTCTTGGTTATTTTTGGATTTATGTGCCCTTCCTAGGGAAAGAAGCTGACGGAAAGTGTGGGGGTCTTTTGCTGATTTTTTAAAAATAACTAGATTGTGTAAAGCTCTATATACTAGAAGTTATTTTCCCTCATATCTCCACACTGAGTAACAGCAAAAGTGCAAATAAACATACGTGAAAATTCATTTTGTCAATAAGTTTGAATACATGAGAGGTTGAAGAAATTGTAAGATGATGATGAAAAATGAGGAGGTTTAATACCTGGTGCACCTGTGTCAAACAAACAAACACCAAAACCCAAACAACCCTCAGGCTGATGAAATCCTCTCTGTGATGTCAGTATTGTGGCATGGATGTGGATTAAATAATCAAATAATCTGACACACCTGTGTTTGTATCGCACATCTCAAACGTGGCAGTTTCATAATACTACTTTTTCTTACAGCTTGTGTTTCCTGGGTTCATGGTTACACGTAAATTTTAGCTGTCATCCTAAAAATATTTCTAGTTCTCAGTCTTCAGAGAAAATCTTGAAAGCATGACTGAAAGTATTTCTTAAAGGAAGCAAGTGCTTCTTTGGACAAAGGCACCCATCCAGCTTTTCAATACTTAAAGGGGGCTTGTAAGAAAGATGGAGACAGACTTTTAGTAGGGCCTGTAGTGATAGGACAAGGGGTAATGGTTTTAAAATAAAAGAGGATAGAATCAGATTAGATATAAGGAAGACATTTTTTACAATGAGGGTGGTGAAACACTGGAACAGGTNTTACAATGAGGGTGGTGAAACACTGGAACAGGTTGCCCAGAGCAGTTGTAGATGCCCCATCTTTGGAAGTGTTCAAAGTCAGGTTGGATGGGGCTTTTGAGCAACCTGATCTAGTTGAAGATGTCCATGCCCATTGCAGGGGAGTTGGACTAGATTTTTTACAATGAGGGTGGTGAAACACTGGAACAGGTTGCCCAGAGAGGTTGTAGATGCCCCATCCCTGGAAACATTCAAGGTCAGGCTGGATGGGGCTTTGACCAACCTGTTCTAGTTGAAGATGTCCCTGCTCATTGCAGGGGGGTTGGACTAGATGACCTTTAAAGGACACTTCCAACATAACCATTCTATGATTCTATGATTTAAAGTCTTCTTGCTCCAACCTAATTGCGAAGTCTTTTTTTTAAAATGCCCAATTCATAATTACTTAAGATTGGAGATATAAACCCACACTGTTCACTTGAGAGTAAAGTAAAGGTATTTCACATAGAGGTAGATAAGTGGGCAGTTCTTGCAGTTAGTTTACTAGTTGTGGGTGATCAATCTAAATAAATTTGGGTTTGACAGAGAAGACAGATTGGTGGGATTGCTGGAGATGAGTTGAATCATAGTGGTTCATTTTGAGAACTACTTATCTGAACTACTCTAGCATATTCAGTTGCTGAAACTTAGTACATCAGCTGTCATTTCAATTAAGAACTGTTTTATTCCAGTATTGCAAAAATGAAGTATTTTATTTAGTATCAACCTAATACAGAAGATTTGAAATTACTGCATTATTCTCAGCTTGTTGGAGACAAAGAAGGATCAGCAGATGCTATATTTCTTGAAGAACCCAAGCCTTAATTCATTTTAACTTGTAAAATAAAGAGCTCTACCAGCAAACTCTCTGAAAATTTATTTGGTGTCCTGGAAGTCAATGCTGTCATTTTTATAGGATTATTTATATCCTTCATATAAAATAAAATGAGTGGACTTAAACATTAAAAAAGGAACTGAACCTTAACGGTGCTACTGGACCAGATCCTCTACAAAACAAAATCTTTGTATGTTGCCAGCTGTGTATCGAACAAGACAAGCCTCTCTGCTTGCTCTGTGCCTTGAAATCCTGCTGAAAGCCTTGGAGCCTTTTCTTCACTCATTTCTGCTATTTGTAAAGTTCATCATTCTCCCCCTGAGACCCTCCTGGCTTTGGACATTATAAGTAGACTGGTTTGGAATATGCAATGTGATTCTCCAGAGTAGCTGTGTTGAAAGCCAAAACATGTTTGTCTTCAGAAATAGGACTCCTAAGGCAAATGTGCTTGCCGCTGAAGTGCAAAATGAGTGTACGAAGCTAGTGCAGCAGTTCTGTTTTTCCTGTGTGCCCTCTGAGTGTTAATATTTTAAGGTCCTTTATACATACCTATTACACACCCTCTCATCAGGTAGCTGATTATTGTAATGTCTCTTTTGCCCTGTTTATACAACAGGACACAAATAAATGCAGCTACTCTACCTTGCTTACATATATTATATTTTCTTATTATGGTGAAACTTGTGTTGTCATCACTATCCTTATTCTTTTAAACTCGGCATTCAACCTCCCCCCTCTATTTGGCAACTAACTTTTTCCCCTCTGAATTTGAAAGCTTTTCCTTTTATGTCCTAATGTTGAATGAAGCATTGTATTTTGTGGGTGATTTGAAGCTGGACTCTTCTTTCAGTAGATTGTCTTGCTCTTTTTTTGTGGGTATGTAGTGTTTTTGAGGATGTCTTCAATGATGCAAGCTACTTAACTAGTGCAGATGCTTTCCCTGAGTTGCTGATCAAGTCTTGGACTCTCAGCATATTTCATGGATGCTTGTGTTCATAGTGAGTGGATATATTTGTGGTTTTGAAAAAAGACATACCCATTCACTTAAACCAAAACCAAACCAAACCTAAATCCACAGATATGTTTCACATATGCAGGTCTTTTCCAGAACATGATTTGTCCTGAGAAAATGGTTTTCTCCTCACAGGGTGTCTGGGAGGTTTTGTGTCACCATTACAGTACACTCTGTATGTCTGACTGATTTTGTGTCCTGCTGCAGATATCAAGGCCTGCATCTCAGCACTGAATGTTTTATTGAGACATTGTTAATGAGATTTCTTGTGCAGTTATTTCTTTCAAGGGTGGCTTGACATATTTATTTGCTTCATGCAGCTGTTCAGAGGCTAAAATTTTGGCTGCTGACCCAGCTTTGGCTTTTGGCTGGCTGTGGTACTGTGATACAGTGATATGACTGCATTCCTGGCTAAGTGTTGTAAACATGTTGCTAGTGAACAGTCATCTGTTGTGAAAAACACCCTGTTTCTGAAGTGTTGCAAACACTTGTCCTTGGTTTGTACAAAGAACATCTGCAGGACACCCTCTTCCTCAAAGTCTGAGTGAAGCCTATGACATGGAGTCCTGCATGCTTGTCCTGGTTTTGGCTGGGATAGAGTTCATTTTCTTCCTAGTAGCTAGTATAGTGCTGTGTTTTGGATTAGGATGAGAAGAATGTTGATAACACAGTGCTGTTTTAGTCGTTGCTGAGCAGTACTTACACTAAGTCAAGGACCTTTCAGCTTCTCATACTGCCCTGCCAGTGAGGAGGCTGGAGGTGCACAAGAAGCTGGGAGGGCACACAGCCAGGACAGCTGACCCAAACTGGCCAAAGGGCTATTCCATACCATATGATGTCTTGCTGAACAAAAAACTGGGGAGGTTGGCTGGGGGGGCGGGGCCACTGCTTGGGAGCTGGCTGAGCATCGGTCAGTGGCTGCTGAGCAATTGCGTTGTGCATCTCTTCTTTTGTATATTCTCTTGTCATTATTATTATTTTCCCTTCCTTTTCTGTCCTAGTAAATTGTCTTTATCTCAACCTATGAGTTTTACCTTTTTTCTGATTCTCTCCCACATCCACTGCTGGGGGAGTGAGCGAACGGCTGTGTGGTGTTTAGCTGCCTGCCGGGTTAAACCATGACAATGCTTTTGCCATGGTGGTGACAAAGGTGGTCGTGATCAGCCTTGCCTAATCCTCTCAGGCAGAGGCTGTTATCCTCACAACAGAATCAATACAGGGAATATATATGTTCATTTCAGTTATGTCTGTGCCTCCAAGGTAGTGGCATATGGTTGATATGATTTGTTTGCGATGGTGAGGGCAGTGACCATATCACCTGGGGATGCCCCTGATCCTGCCTGAGGGCTGGCTGAACATGAATCAGTTCCTGAATGCTGTGGGTGCCTACACTCTTTCAAATCAAATTTGAAATCAAATCAGCGGAGTTTATCGTAGCATGCAGGGTAGTTCCCTACTGTCATTCATATTTTGACTTAATAGGTTGCAAGGTAAAACATGGGATTTTGTGTTTAGTGGCTGAGAAGCAAATTTGTATTTCTTTCTCTTTTATTAATTTCCCATGCTGTTCTTGCTTACAGACCCTTAGCAAGGTCCATCAGTCAATGAAGTACTCCCCTTCCCTCTCCCCAAAACTAGGAATGCTCTTAATTTCCAAGAGGCATCTGGCTCTTGCTGCTTGCACTGTGTTTCCTGGAATGTGTCACCAACTGCTCACTGTATGCTGAATATCTTTGGTCATGTTTGGCAAATGTCTGTAGTAGGCTTGACTTGAAAGTAAAATCCAGCCAGAGCTGGTTGTCTATTCCTAAGTAGTTTAAAAGTATTTCATAGAGAATTCTGTATCTCAAAGAATTCAGTGCTTCAACAGACAGTGACAGTTTTCTCAGTTGCTGACCTTGATAGTTCAGGACATTCAGTAGCTGATCCTTGTAGAGTATCAGATGCAAATAATCTTACAATCTTAGTTTGTGTACAGCTTTATCTTTTTTTTTTGTTTTTTTTTGTTTGTTTGTTTTGGTTTTGTTCTCTCTGAAGCCATGGAACTACTTCAGTTCATCTGCTTTCTCTCTTTCTGTTTTCCCAGGTGGTCCAGATCCTCTTGGCCTGCTGCAGAACTGTTTTAGATACAAAGTCAGCAGCATTAATCTCTGCTGCTTTTTACTGTCCCGAGCCTTGGAAAGTGAGAATGCTACTTTTTCAGACAATTACTGAAAGATTTATTTGGGGCACTGTTTAGTGACTTTTAAAATCTGGCTTAAACTCACATGTTTATGAGTTCATGTTCTGTTCATGACTCTCATCTGTTCATGACTCTCATTCCCCTTTTTTGAATATTTCTTTGGCACTAATGACTTAAAGAAGTTACCCACAGTTTTTCTGTTTGCTCTATTACTTCCATTACTCTAGTATCACAAAGGTAAGCAGTGAACTCGACGCTCTGTTGTTTAAGATGTTTTTATCTGGTTTAGTGTGTTTATGGAGAGGATGCTCTGGTCCTGTAAATATATCATAATAACCTGTAACACCTTTGTAGAGATGCCAGTGGATATTATGGGCCCTGGCAGAATGTTAGTGCTAGTGGCTTTGCTTGCCTGTCTATTTATGTATTGTATGGTTTATGTGCTTTTTCTCCCACCTAAAATTTTGGCATGTCTTTTTTTTTCCCCCCAGAATTTTGCTTATATTTTGCATTGTCCTAATGCTGCATTTGTAGGACTGAATAATTTTATCTTTGGCTGCAACTTTTTTCCTCTCTTACACAGCTCTTTTTGTAGCTTCACAGGTTCGCTGGTGCCCCACTGTCTATTTGGCATTCAGTTTACTGTTTGCCTGCTGCTGCCTTGTCTTTGCTAGTCAGAGTTCTACAAACCATTTATTTGTGCTATTTTGCATTACATTAAAGTCAAAAGTGCAGAAACTTTCCTCCAAGATGCTGTTTTGCTTTCATAGTGTGTGTATCTTTTTCTTTGCGGCAAGCTTTAGCACAGTGACACAGCTACCATGTGGCCCACTAGGAAGGGCATTTTCCATTTTCTTTTCAACAGCTCAAGCTGTTCATTTTGTTCATCTCTGTAGTTTTGCATTTATGCGTTTCCTTTTGCATAGCTTCTGCCTTATTTTTTGCCTTTCCTGTATGATTAATGCATCTCCTTTGCTTATGTGCTTTATGCTGTAAAGAAATGTTTTTCTCTCACCCTTTTTATGGGTAAAAAGTGTTCTTGGTACTCTAATAGTCTGTGTATTTCTTCCTGGTCTGATTCAGGTGTTCCAGTTATGAGTATCTTTTCTTTTGTTTTCCTTTTTTCCCAGTTCAGTGGAATTTTCACTTTGTTTTAATCTTCAGTATTTCAAACCATTTAATCCATAGCCCCGTCTTATCTGTCTTCTTGGTGAAAAGAATCTGCGATCCAGCTATGTTCTCCTCCTGCTTCTTGTCTCAACTCTCCTGGTTTTACACATATGTAGGATCATTACTCATTTGTGAAACCTTGTTCAGCATTCAAACTTAAAAGAAAAAACAGCAAAGATATTGTAACAATTGAGGTTTTCTTCGTTTTTCTGTATAATCATTACTTAGTACCTCCTATTGGGAAACTGTTGATTATAACAGTATGAATCTTATGCTGCCAGCAAACTGAAATAAGTAGATTTTTTTTCCTTTCCTATCTCAGGCACTAAAATTGTTTTTTTGGGTCAAGCTGCAGACCTCAGATGTCATGGGCTTCCTCCAAATTGGAGACATTTCTGTTTTATTTGCATTTCTAGCAAAGAAACAGTACAGCTTAATGATGCTCTTGGGGGCTGTTTTTAGGTAGAAAAACAATTGTGGAGAAAGAAACTGATACAAGGTTCAACTCCTGTACTAATTTCCTGAAATTAGAAGACTATTCCAGTAAGAGTATATACTTTCCTGAGAATTTATTTGCATGCATTTATGTTTAAAACCAGTTTTCTTGAAAACTCTCTAATGTATAAGAAAAATAAAGCTGAGGAAGTACCTAAAGATCAGGAAGAAGTGTAAACTCAATCAGCGTCAACATCCTTTTGTCTGGAGTTCAATAAACATTTTATAATATGTTACGCTTTATCATCAACTTCTTGTTTGATTTCCATCCTGAAGTTAAAGGTTGGAAGGAGCACCACTGTTATCAAAGTTTTTTGTTTTCTCTTCTGTGACTGCATTTTTTAATCTTGAAGCAAAAATATGGAAGTGTGAATGATTGTCTAAAAAAAGTAAAAACTTACAAAAAAGNCAAAAAAGTGTGTCCTTTCTCTAGGTACTTGACACAATGTGACTCCTTTGTTCAACTGACCTATTATGCATGATCACACCTCTGGTTAATTAAACTTACCACTTTCCAGTTATTTTTCCTATAGATGCATAGCGTTATTGTTAGTGAAATGATGGCTTCTGTGTGGGTGGGGTTTTTTAAGAATAAAGAGTGCAGTTTCAACATAATATCACAGAAAACATTTAAGATCATGAGTTTCAGTAAGAAGTTATTCTACTTCTGAGCTATATAAAATCACACAATCATCATGAAGTTTCTGTACTTAAATATTAGCGGTGTGGCTTATCTTTTTAAAACATCTGTACCTGCTGTATCTCTTTAGTTTTTTGCAGTTATTTCTGCTATGTGAAAATATAATCAAGAGTGTATTTTCTCTGAGATGATGTCTTGTCTGCCAATTAGACCAGAAATTTCAGGCTTAAGCCTGAATATCTGCTGATTTATTTCCCACTGTGATGATTTATTAAATCATAAAATTAAATGTGTAATTGCAAATGGAAGTGACTCCATTAGAATAGTAATTAAAACCTAAAATTGGTATTCTCATCAGAGTTGGACAATTTCTTCTCCTGAAGTGTAATAAAACAAATCCCTATTTTCCTCCTTTCTTGCTGGCACTTGGCTTTGAATCCCTTTGAGAAAGGGTAATATTTACTCTGTGTGTGTGTGTGTATTTTACCATCCCATATGTATATTAAGGCATTTGTATGAGTTAGTAATTTAGATTAGACCTGGATCCTGGAAACAGTTACGCTTTTACTTAACATGGCATCCATAACTGAACTAAACAGGGTTACTTGCTTGCAGTGAATTGAGTATGTGTGATAATGCTTGGAGTATTAGTGCCTTAATGTTTTGTGTAACTCAGTTCTGGTTCAATAGAGCTCAACTGTGTGTAAAAGAAATCACACTTAAACTCAGCCCGAGTTTAATGTAATGTTGCTGACTTGCTCTGAAAGTATCAGGAGTTTCTGGAAAAATGCTGTTTGGTGGAAATAAAAACACTTTTTTTCTGGAAATACCTGTTTCAGCACTTCTCCCCCCCCCAAATAAAGACCTTTCTGATATTTGCCTTCTGGTTGGACCCAGTAGACTGCTCAGGAACTTCAGGATCCAGCATCCTTGTTTTTGTGCAGAGTGATACTTGACTGTAGGATCCCAGGTGTCCAGAGTCTAAAGATGAGGGTAACACAATTATGTAGGCTGATGCTGCCAAGACTGCAGTGGCCAAGAGTGCTTTGATGGCTACAGATTTGGATACAGTGAAGGTTCCTCTTATTGGAGCTTAGTCCAGGTGCCTTGAGATCAGAGCTCTTGGTATTTTGAATCTCTGTGCTTTGCACTAGAAAACCTCCGTGAGTATTGGTGTCTGAGGGGATACTAAATGTATTTCATTTGGTAAATATGACAGTA
>VYZW01004983.1:950-11883 GCA_013401315.1 Balaeniceps rex
GTGCTTACACCAGTCAAGGATGTTTTCAGCTTCCCATGCTCTGCCAGGTGCACAAGAAGCTGGGAGGGGGCACAGCCAAGACAGTTGATTCAAACTGTCCAAAGGGATATTCCATACCATATGATGTCATGCTCAGTATATAAACTGGGGGGAGTTGTCCAGGGGGGCAGTGATTACTGCTCGGTGACAGGCTGGGCATCGGTCAGCAGGTGATGAGCAATTGTATTGTGCATCACTTGTTTTGTATGTTGTTGTTGTTATTACTACTACTACTACTACTACTACTGTTGTTGTTGTTGTTGTTATTATTATTATTATTATTATTATTATTATTTCCTCTTCCTCTGCTATCCTATTAAACTGTCTTTATCCCAACCCATGGGTTTTACTTTTTTTTCCAATTCTCTCCCCCATCTCACTGGAGGCGGGGGATGAGCAAGTGCTGTGTGGTGCTTAGTTGCCAACTGGGGTTAAACCACACCACCTATGTTCCAGGCAGAAGTATTCACTTTCCTTAAAGTCTGTAGTGTGGGGAAAAGTCCATGCAGTGAGGGCATTGTAGAAATTTAACAAATCTGCTATTCATCTCAGAATATGCATTAGTCTGAGCACTTTGCAAATGTGGAACAGGCTAGGGACACGACATAGCCTATATAAAAAGTTCAGTAAACAGAAACTGCATGGCCACAGAAATGTCCCGTCATATAGTACAAAAGTCTTGTTGGAATCTTATTTTGGGATATTAATACAACCCTGAATGTGGTAGGAAATGTCTGGGGAAGTTTCTGCTCATTTTTTCTTAGAAAAGGACACCCAGGTAAGAGAGAGATAAGGGCATGATGGGCAAGGAAGATGTTCATTGCAACAAATGTAGCCAAGGTCCAGAAACTGACCAGTTCGTCAGCACTACAAGAAGACAAAATAAAATGACATTAGGCCCTCTTAGTTGTTCTGAGGTTTGATTTTTCATTATGAGCACATGTCCCAAGTCCTTTTCAAGCTGCCCATCTTAGCACATGGCACACCTTGGAAGACACTGAGCAGAGCTCATCTCTTTTCCTTCTTTCCCCAGTTCCATGAGGCATCTTAACAGGTTTGAGAAAATAAATTAATGCCCAGATGTCCAAAAAAGATGTCATACGAGAAAGTGAGATGCGTTCCCTCTCCACTGAAATCATAAATCACACATTTGAACCTCAGCTCAGCAGGTTAGCTAGAAATTTGAACAATGACAGCAGAATAGTATCCCCTGATTTTTTCTTAGGACATCGACTTCTCTTATGACCAGAATAGCAAACTGCTTAAGTATCTGGAGAGTGGCCTGTTGAAGATGATGTGGGGCCCTGAGGGACACACGGTGATTGAACACTGTGGCAGTGGCTCGGTAATTTAAGACAAGCTACTTCTGAGGGAGAATCAGTCTGGAGGTGTGCACACCTGCTCCTGTAGCTGAGATGAGCTGGCATCCACAGGGCTAGCAGTGCACAGGCTGAGGGGGAAGGAGGATGAGAAATGATGAATTAGGGGTACTGGCTGATATGCCAGTGGTGCAATTGGCACAAACATGACATTACACTCGGCCCTGCAAGCTGATTTTTCTCAGGCTGCTCTTGCTCTTTGTCACCGCACTCTCTTTTTCCTGTTGGGAAAAAAATTTTCCAGCAGGTATCTATGCTATACCGCCCAGCTCAGCTTTACAAGTTTAACAGGATTTTTTGGTTTGATGTTAATTTTGTCCCTGTGCTGGACAGTATATACACTGGGGCCTATATAGCTAGTCCATTCAGGGTTCCTGCATACACATACACTTCCTTTCTGTAGTGTGGAATAATCCGTTACATTATTTGGCAGCTATCTCCAGCTAAGAACTATAAAGTTTATTCAGCTGAAGCCACAGCTATATACTCTTTGCCTGTAAAGGTATTTTAGACTGGCATGATTGTACATACGCCAGTGCTCTTCATCACCACTTGTGCTCAGTAATGCACTACTTTTCTAAATCTCAACTACTGCAATATCCAAGGAGGGTAACCTCTTCAACAGAATTTTCTTAAAAACCAGTTATAATAATTTGAGTTTTCCCTCTTACCTCTCAGAAAAGGGAAAGAAGCGCCCTGATGCCTCCCCCAAGTGAGCAGGGAGGGTAAGTTGCAACAGGCCAAGAGTGAACTGCTGTCATTACCCCGACTCATTCCAGATGCCAAAATGCTTATTCCAGGGCTGTCCCTCCGAGGTCAATTCAATTAGCATGGATGTGTGCAATACAGTTTTGCCCATGCTAATGTAACTGGGCTTTGCCTTTTCAGACTCAGCTGTAAAGAAATAAATTAGGCATGAATATCACATTCGCTACAGCAGCGTACATGCTGTTTGACCACACCCAGTCAAAATCTGCTCCCCTCCGACAAGTTGTAGCGGGCTGGAAAATCGCAGTTGACCCACTTTCCTAGGGTCAGTGCACCTAGCTGGGTGAAACCCTTTGAGAATTAGTGGGTGTGACTCCCAACACCCTTCACTTATGGTAACTATGAGAATCTGGTAGACACATCTCCGCCCCAAACAGGGGCATAGGCTTGTGAGTTCAGTAATTTGGGCTGTCAGGGTGCAGGCATATGGCCCAATAATTTCAGAAGAAAAGTGGGATGTGTATGCAGGTTTGTATGTTTTATAGAGGAAGGGGTCATAAACCCGAGCAAGGACTGAAAAGTCAGACGCACCCTAAGAGGCAATGCAGAGGAAGAGTAAGAACAGTGTTTCAGGAACAGTGCTTAAAAACAGAGGCTCTGTTTTGTGTTTCTTTCCCTTTTAATATAGGGATTTAGGACATGGACGGTCTTTGCAAAAACGTGAACACCAGCGAAATCCGATCCCACCATTTCTCCTCCAAACTTGCAGGGCCCCCGTTTCTGGGTAATCCCTTCAGATATACGAGGTTAACAGCTACGGACTTGAGATCAACTATCTTTGTTGAGAGTTGGGCAGGTAATTCCACGAAATTCCCCGTTATCCTGCCCTCTGGGGAAGCGGTGGTACCAGCGCTGTGACTAAAGCGAGGAAACAGCCTCTCCCCCTGCCACTTCTCCCCGACTGCTTCTTACTGCTGGCGCCCAGGCAGAGCTAAGCGGAGCGAAGGGCGTCGCTTGAGCGCAGTAAAGGCGACGGAAGGAGGGTACGGTCGAGTCACCGGGAAAAGGAGGCGGCTGCAGGGCTGGGGGGCAGGCGGCGGGAGACGCGCGGGAGGCTCCGACCCCCGCGGGTTCCTACTGCGCTCAGCGCTGCCTCCGAGCGGCTCCGCTGCCGAAATCAGCACCCGGCTAAGAACCCAGCCCAGAAGCTCCAAGGCGCGAGAGGTTCAGCACCGAAGTCGAGGACCGGCGGGCAGCACCAAGGTCTGCGCAAAAGGCAGCTCGAAACACCCGTGCCTCTCGGCCCCCGCCCGCTCTACGATTTCCAGGGAAGGGACGAGTTTACAAGGGACAGAACTGGACTGGGAGTGAAAAAGCCCCACAGGAGGGGAGGTGAGCACGTACCCAGGAAGTTCATAAGCCTCTTCCGCCGAGTGAAAAAAAAAAAAAAAAAAAAAAAAAAAAAAANTTTAACCCGAAAACTGCTGTGCACCAGAGAGGCCCGAGAGTCGCCGCCAATCTCCGCGCAGCGCGGGCTTTTCGAAATCAGTAGAGCTCCGGGGGGCTGGCGGAAGCGCTTCGGAGCGCGGCTCTTCGTCCCCCGGCTGATCGGAGAGAAACTATGGGGAGCCGCAGCACCCTGCCCCACTCCCGCAAAGAGTCGGGATGCCGTGAGCGGCACCCAAATTCCACGGGGACTTTAGGCTCGCACCGATTTCCTGCGGCTAACGGGAAGCTCTTTGCACCCACGCCCGCGGAGGTATGCCGAAATCAGCTGTACCGCAGTGAACACTGCTGCGGTGCTGCCCGGGACCTGTGGAGAACAAGAGTGCGGAAGTTTGTGCTGTTATCGGATCGACCTTAATTGAACAAGAGCAGTGGCGAAGAAGGGAAGTTAAAATCGCGCGGACACACACACAATAAAGACGTAAAAAAAAAGTGTTTCAGCTCTTTTTAGGAAAGCTTGGGTGGCTCTTAAAAGAGCCGTTGGGTTTATCTGCAAGGCAGACGGGATTTTTTCAGGACCATTTATTTCTTCTTGGGCGCCACCTTCTTCGCCTTGGCCGCTTTGGGCTTGGCAGCTTTGGGCTTCACCGCCTTCGCCTTGGCCGGGTTCTTCGCTGCTGCCGCCGCCTTTTTGGGCTTGGCAGCCTTAGGCGCCTTCTTGGGGCTCTTGGCTGCTTTCTTGGCCGCGGGGGCTGCCGGCTTCTTGGCTTTCTTGGGGCTCTTCTTCGCTGTTACCACTTTCTTGGGCTTCTTAGCGGTGCTGGCGGGCTTCTTGGCCGCCGGCTTCTTGGGCTTGGCCGCGGTCGCCCGCTTCTTGGGGGCTTTTTCCTTCACTTCTCCTGGCTTCTTGTTCAGCTTGAAAGAGCCGGAGGCGCCGGTGCCCTTGGTCTGCACCAGGGCGCCCTTGCTGACCAGGCTCTTGAGCCCCAGCTTGATGCGGCTGTTACTCTTTTCAACATCGTAACCGCCGGCGGCCAGCGCCTTCTTGAGCGCGGCGAGGGAGAGCCCCTTGCGCTCCTTGGAGGCGGACACGGCCTTGGTGATCAGCTCGGTGACGCTGGGGCCCGCTGGCTTGCGGGCTTTGGAGCCGCCCGCCGCCTTCTTCGGCTTCTTGGCGGCCGTAGCCTTGGCCGGAGCCGGAGCGGCGGCGGCGACGTCGGGCGCGGCGACGGGAGCGGTCTCGGACATGGCAGCTCCTGCGGACTCGTCGCAAACAAAAGCGCCGCTGCCGCCGCCGCCTCTTTTATAGCCGCGCCGCGCGCTCTGATTGGTGCGCTCCACCCCGCCCCGCCGCCCGCCGCCGCGCCCGTTGTGTTTCTTCCCCGTCCAAAAGGGGCTTTTTCCTCCCGAAATTTCCTGACGATGCCCCCCGTTTCTTCTCCGGCGAGGAGGGGGCGTCTGTCCTACCGGCTAACGGAGTTTCCCGTTGGAAGGAGCGGAAATGAGGGAAAAGCGGCCCCAGAAACTCCGCGGCGTGGAGCTGCAGAGACCTCGGGAGAGAGAAACTTTAGTTTTATCTTTCAAATTAAAGTCATACCATCGGCTAAATGGACACAGCCGGCGTGAAATCTTGTGCTTTAGAAGGTCCTCTCCAGAGCAGGGCAAAAAACAGAGTGGTTTGAACGGTTGGTCTCAGGGTAAATTGATATTAAAGCCGAGCAAGTAACACAGCTTCGCCCCGTGGTCCCGGACGCGGATGCAGAGCCGGCTCCCTCGGCCGAGCCACTTCTCTCCGAAATCACACAATCCCCCTCAGCGTCCCTTCAGCGACCCCGGTGTCTTAGCTAATGTCTTTTGGGGAGACGTTTGTGCTTTAGCAGCGTATGTGAAAGCCGGTGTTACTTTACGTCTGCCTAGGTATTTCAGTGGAGCAAAACACCGATGTGCCCCTTGCAGGCTGATGTCATTGCACCTTCAATGTAACATTAACGGCGTCGATTTCTCTTGTTAAATTCAGGATTCAGGAGAGCTGCAGTTGCAATATATCGTTTTTAGTCTTAAAATTTGTAAAAGTACTTGTCTTTGCATCGCGATTTCTTAAAATTGATTGCGAAATAGAATCTGGGGTGTAATGAGATTTGAACTGGACGGGGAGTTAAAGCTGAAAATCCGGTCCTTTGAGGGTATGTTCGGTAATCAGGACGCTTTATTATGCCAAACTGATTTCTCTGTTCTAATGAATGCATGTTGATGCTGTAAGCGTTTTGCTTTGATAACAGCATCTGGTGATTCACCGCTTTGCTCCTTTCAGATGTAAGATAAGAATTTACACCTTTTGAAGAGGGTTTCTTCCCCGGGTCGGTGGCAGCTCCATATTCTAAACAATGTATGAATTCTCACTTTCTTCCCTCGTTTTCAATGGCATGTTGCTTTCTTTTTAATACGAAACAGTTAACAGTCTGCCTGTAATAATATTGTGTTTCATACACTAGATACCAGGCTATCATCAGCTCTTAAAAACAGGAGAGCAGATCTATTCAGGGCTAAAAGACAGTGTAGCGGGGTGAATGAAATGACGGTAGAACGTAGAGCTCCCGCTGCCTGGGACTGTGAAAATATACACATACGCTGACTTGAATCTCCGTGTGACATCCGAGAAATGTCATATTCTTTTCTGATTACGTGTGCTTAACTGAAAATGCTAAATGGCTACAATCAAAGCAAGGACTAGAGTTATTCTAGTGATTTAACACACCGGGTTTTTTCTCTGCTTGGGAGTGAAATGTAGGAAGAAATACAGCTTTGTGAGGTCTCCCAGCGAATGCATTTCAGCCTGTAAACCGAAGGTAAATACGTGTTTTGGGTGATCCGGCTGCAATAACGAGCATGACGGAACTGCAAAGTGTGAGGCTGCAGAACCGTACATTGTGTATTGATTAAACACAAAGATTGGAAACTAATTTTAACGCCCATTTTATCTGATGGTTATTCCCTATAATGAGGGATATAATGATGAAGGTCCTCAGTGACGTGACTGAACACTGTATCAGAACTGCTGACACTCAGAGGAAAAGATTTTTTCTAAACTACTAATAGTGACCCCATAGTAACAAAGAACGGAAATTTCAAGTCCTTCCAGAGGCAGTGGAGCTAACATTTTGTAACTCTCTAGTCCACTGATGTCTGTATATAAGTGGTTTTTTTGTTTCAAGCTATTCACATTTAATGGTAGATTTCTGTCAATTCTCTGGACTCATAGAACAAGGAATATTGTCATCCTTATCAGTCTTTGAAAGATTCCTAGTAATCTTTTTATTTCTCCCAAATTCTTTAAGGCAGAAAGGGACACTGAAATTCCTGGAAATAGAAACAGAACATTCATTTTTTGCTTTTATTGTCATGATTGTTTCTTGACTTACTTGGCAACTGGAAAGTGTTTAGAGATTTGATTCTGATCTCTCAAGCCTGTCATTGCTCCATGTAAGATATATTTCTGTACATCGGAGATTATCCCCGTCCACTATGAGAGAGATTTGTGACCAAGAAAAGACAGATTGGCAGTATCAGGCTGTGGATTCTCATAGGAAAAAACCATTATGATCTCCCCTACAATGTAGGTCAAATCGAAGACGGGCACAAACCAGAAGACAGGAAGGGCAGACCTGAGTGTTGAAGCAACTTGCAGATCATTTGCCTCCCTCTGACTCTTTCATTCAGTTAGATTTTGCTTTTGGATGTTCAAGCATAATATCCTAGAATTATCCAAGTATTTGGATTGTTATCCAGTAAATGGATTTTAATTTCTCAGCCACTGTAGCCTAAAATTTAATTTTTCATTGTAGAATATTACCCAAAACAGAGAGCATGTGCTCAACACAGGAACTTGGTGCAGTTACATAGGTACAGCAAGAAGGCTTCCCCAGGCTTTGATATTCCATTATTTCTTCAGGCAGAAGTTGTATTCGGGTATCACCACTCCATCCACCTTTCCTTCATTTTTAGAATCAGCAGGTGTCAGTAAAAATCCTGACATATTTTACTAAAATGTTACTTTCCTTCCAGGAAATAAACACTTTTATGAATTAGCACAGGCCTATGGAGAGATTCTACCCAGAATTTCTTTAAGAGGTTACTAGGAAAAAAAATGAACCATTGACAGGAGAATGTGATGGGTTCAGGTT
Organism: Balaeniceps rex; assembly: GCA_013401315.1. NCBI lineage: Eukaryota > Metazoa > Chordata > Aves > Pelecaniformes > Balaenicipitidae > Balaeniceps > Balaeniceps rex. Next base: position 8,704 of record VYZW01004983.1, read on the forward strand.
CTGTATCAAAACCCCACAGCTGCTTTGGATCAATTCAACTTTATGCAGACTGCTTACTGAAACTGAACATCTACCCTTGCTCATATTCCAAGGAAGAACAGGGTAGGTAGTACCAAATGATTGTTGCCCTGTGTTTTAATTCCCTCTTTCAAAGCTGACACCAAGCACAGGTGTCCTAATGTTCAGTGAATCATGAATCCCTGCTCCCTTCTGCTTAAGAGAGTCATAGGCTCCCATTGTTTCCCTCTGTGCCTACTGACATTTATTTTCCTGAATTACTAGGAAATTAAAAATGTCCTATAATAAATGTTGATGCAGTATTTTCATTACCACCATGCACAAATGAACAGCAGTCAATTTCTTCACCATGAATTGTGGCTTCCACAATGGCAAGGCTCTTGGCTTGGTTGTAGGGAAATCTTATTTTATTCTTCTGACAAATTTCTAGATATAGGCCGTAGCTCATGGTGAGATATGCACTACAAAACGTCCAGGAGAGTCTGTATTCCACATTTGAAAGACATCTCAAAATCATGTATTTTTCATGCAACAGAACATGCCTCATTGGCAGGAAATGGAACCATTTTTTAAATCACAGAAAGACCATTCAAATACAGATGAAAACTATCTCTCTATCTCCCAACCTTTGTACACTAGCACACTTGAGAGGACATAAACCCTGCTGCTCGGCATGCAGAAGCTCCAATGGACTGGAACTTTTCATTTTTCTTTTTCTCTCATGTGGAGCAAGAGAAGTTTCTGACACTGCATTAGACCTAACAGCTGCTGCTGGAGCTGGCTCAGTGGCACAAGGATGAGAATGATAAGGAGGAACAATTTACACTTAGTCAACAGTACAGATCTAATAATAAGTATGGGCTAGAAAGAATAATTTTCCAGGTTGCAGATTCCCAAAGCTGATTGAAGAATGAGGTGACCTACAGCATTTTTCTAAATATCATATTAGAGCTCCTTCCAGAATTGCAGGCTTAGGGTGTGAACAGGTCCTTCTTGCCCACAAGCAACTGGCAGTTATTGCCCTTTGGGAACTCCAGATATGGCACAAACAGATAAAGTTTTGGTATAGTAGTGAGGGAAATCAAGGATGTTTGCGAAAGTCCTAATGCACTTGGAATTTTTGTTTTCTTTTCCTCCACATGGCGAGAGCAGTACATGGAGTTCCCCACCTCCACCGATACCAGTTAGCCTAATTCCTATTACAGTGTAACAGCCCAAGCTCCGAGAGCTACTTTAGGCCAATCTCTAGGTATTTCTACACCAAAAAGAATGTCTCTCTGCCTGCTTCAAAGCCTATTAAATCAATGCTGTAGTTTTAACATTAAAAAAAAAAAGAAAAATTTAAAAATTTGTAACATAAGAACATAACGGGACTTTTTTTTCTTTCACTTTCTATTATGCTAACATAAAATGTTGATTGACTCTTCTGCTAAAAGAGAGAGACTTATATTCCTCCTTTAATTCTTGAAGCTCCTCTCATCCTTTAATACCACAGTGATGAATCTTTTAACTGAGCATTTACATAACACAAGAGAATAATTTACCTATAACCTAATGGCTGCAAACTGAGAGTGGAACAAGGCAAAGCTGTCAAGTGAGCTTCCATCCAGTTTTTGGCACTTGGAATTCGTGAGTAAACCCCCAAAATTCAGGGGACAGTGTGTCCCAGCAGCCTAAACCCTGCCGCTTTGTTATTTTATGGAGATTTTAACCCTTGCACCTATAAGGAGATTACCAGGTGAATTCTTCAGCATGTACTGAAGTAGAGAGAGTAGAGGAAGATAATCAGATGAGTTATACTGAGTGGAAATGTAATTCAGAAAAGTGTCAAATACAACTTGTACGAAACATTGCTTTCTAAGGATCCACATATTTGGAAGACTTTAGGGGCATATGCAGGAACAAAGGCCAGGGCAGCCCTTTCAAAGTGATCTGTACTGTTTGCTGCAGTTGGGAGTTATTTTGAAATTCAGTTTACAGCTGATATGCTCATATTTCACATCTTCAACGCTGGTCCTCACTGATGAAATATAAAGAGGTCAACTTTGTGTTTGTAATGTATAAATCAGAATTTCATCCACATATAAAAATATTTTTGTACTGATTTTCCAAAAAACAAAAGAAAAACCAAACCCACAAACTGTGTCTCTAGGCTGATGATTTATGACGCTAAGAACCTAAGAAGAAAATTATAAGAACAATTTAAATGGAGATAACCTAAAAGAACAGGGAAGACAATTAAGAAAAACCTTAAGAAGTGAAGTGCTTTCAGAATTTTCTTAGATACTTATATTACATTTGCTATAGTTGGCCTATTGCTTTATAAATTATTAAAAATTGTTTGTTATTTGCTAGGCAATATATATTTCTTTTCATGTGGAATGCTATCTAAAAGAGTTCTGGGGCATATGTAGGCCCCAAATCCATATCTAAAAAAGGGAAACAGGAGAAAGGAAAATAAACTCGACATATTGTTTCTGATGATCATATTCACTGTAAACTCTACCTGTTTCAGGTAGCTTAAAGTGTCATGTTCATTCCCTGTATACAGTACTCAACATCAAAAGAATAGAGATTAAGGGTTCAAGAATTTAGTGCTATGTACAAAGGAAAACAAAACAAAACCAAACCATAAGATCTGTCCCCATTCTCGGACATAATTAGTACTTGCAAGCAATAGGGTAATTTATACACAAATGTTGCTATGCAGAAGATAAATATGAGGTGCTGCACGTATAGCAATACAGGAACATTCAAAATATTCATGATAACACTGTGAAAAAGAGCAAAAACAATTGCAAGTCCAATAGATACTCCTAACACTTATATCATCTTGTCGAAAAAGTAATGGAAAATGTTTGAACAAAATGAAAAAATGCCCAGCAGATGGCAGGAGAGAATAAGACCGGCGAAGTCAAAGAACGTAGCTCACAACCCTTTTCGGCACTGCTGTCCCGGGCGAGCACTGAGCCAACCCGCTCGAAATGTCCGTGGGGGCCGCAAGACCACCGACTCCCTCAGCAGAGGCACGCTGGGCCGCCACCCAGCGAGGCAGTTGAGACAGGGCCCCGCCGCCCCCAAAGCGAGGCGGCCGCGGGGCTGCACTCAGCCGCTCGTAAAAGCAAGGTCTGTGCGCCGCCGCCCCGCCCGGAGGGGAAGATG
>VYZW01004984.1:731-11131 GCA_013401315.1 Balaeniceps rex
ACATCACTGTCCTGAGCACTTCATACAACAAGGGGGAAATGTGGACAAGGTAATGGAGAGAATCAACTAACAAGGGAGTTTCTTTGCATTGCTTCTGAAATAGATTACCGATGACATTTGCTGTTTAAAAAGAGTAGGTGAGATAGCCTGCTGTGGCAGCTTGCACCAACTGGTTGGATTAAGTCTTATTTTCTGTGGTCTGAAATATTAACCAACAAAACCACTTACATTTTCTTGAATTAAAAGGATCTTCTGGAACAAATCATCAGTAATGTTCTTTTTATGGCAAAAGTCTGTGAGGTATATTTTGAGAATCTGAATAAACATCTATTCAAAAGGAAGGAAACAAAACCCAGGGTAAGTGCCTGTTCAACATCATAAGGACATCTTTGTGATAACTTTTGTTGATCTAAATCAATCAGTGAGACTATAGTGAATCATAAGCAAAATAACACAAACATCATCAGAACTCTGTAGTAATTCCATTATGAAAAATTCTTAAGCTTTGGCTTCAGTAAGATACTGGAAGATGGTGTTCTGTTCTAACAAGGACAAGGACATAATCTCATATAGCCTTGTAACCAGACTGACATATCTGAAACTGTCCTTTACTGGACAATATGCAGATCACTTAAAAACATAAAGCCCATTTTTTAAAGTTTAATGATCCCCTAAGCTGAAAGATACTAACATATTCATTACTATGATTTCAACCGTAGTCGGCCAAATAAGTATCAATCATTTTTATATACAACACAGAAGTAACCATTGCAAGCTCTAGCTACCTTACTTTTACAAAAAACACACATATTTTCCAGTTGTTGGTTGTGGTTTTTTTTTTTAAAGATTGTAATACTAATGTCTTCAAAAAGATGTTTTTGAACACTGGGATAATTTTTGCTTAACCTCTTCTCCTCTTGTCTCAATCAGAGTGTCAGTGTAAAGCCAATTCACTTCATTACTAACTGCTGTAGCATTTTCCAACGTGAAGGTAAAAATATGTGAAATTTAAGAGCCACCTGCCTGTTACTCATGTACTTGAAAACAGATGATGCAGAAGTTGCCCACTTTAAACATGTAAAAACATAAATAAAACCATATTTACATATACAAACAGTTATTGAAGCCAACACTTTAGCTGAGCAAAATCCAGAAAGTATGTTATCATTAGAGTTGAGCAGAAGAGAAACTGGTAAAGCCACCATGTTTTGGATCTCACTTGCCAATGTTTTGGATAGGAGTTTGGCAAGTTTTGAACACACAACACTAAGATACCACACACTGTGAAAGAGGGGGCAGGGGGGAAAGAATTCAGGAAAACATCGAAGGAAGAGGATACGTTTCCTTTTCCCAGAACTGATGCTAAGAAAGACTGACTCTGAAATCAGAGAAAGCTGAGTGGAAAAGGAAGAAACTATTCTCTAAACTGGAATTTTTTTTGCCCTTTTCCCCTGCCAGTGAAAATACACAGCTATTCAAAGCTTCAGCTAAAGGTCAAAGTCATCTGCCTTTTATGATAATTTCTCGTGGCCCACAAAGTACATTAAATGCTCATTTTCTCAGTGTTTCTGTGATTACATCACCATGTTGTTAACTTATCTTCATTTACAAATGAGATCAAGTTCAACCTTCTCTAGTCAAGCTAAATTTCCTTCTGATCTCCAGTTCCCTTCCTCATCTACTTAGATGGGAATAAATCCCATCAGAAGAGAAGCTGCTTTCCACGTCTACTTTCATGCTTCCTCTTTTGGTTTGTGTAGAAATTTGTTCAGAAGATCCCAGAACAGAAATATTCTCACTGCATTGAACAAATTATATATCAGAAATGACCAATCTGTTTAAACAGAGGTTGGGAAAGAAGGGGAGGAGAAAGCTATATACTTTATGTCCAGATATATATTAGCTAAGCTAAAACTCAGTAATGGTAATGATTCTGTACTTGATCATAACTAGTCACCATAAACAATCGTACTCATCCATTTTTGTTTTGGTTTTTCTTCCTGTTAGCTTTGGATGCTGTAGTAGCTATCTATGGTTTAAATGGGTACCTTAATTCCTCTGTCATGCAAAATCAGGACTATTGTACATATGACAATGGTACTGATTCAGCTGAACTGAAGTTTCAATTTTATTCAAAGAGCTTGGAGTCCTTGGAGTTGCAATGCACAAGCATCGTCCTTCAAACATAAACTCATCTATTTTTTTTTTCCTATTTTTATGACCCTCAAGTGCTGTATGTTATTCTCTGGAGTAAAGTTTAAAACCCAATTTTTATATTATCCAGTCTGACCTCCTGTATTTCACAGCCCAATATATTTCTTTGTATTTTACTCCTTTGTGAAGCTCACATATATGCAGAACAGAGAGAAAAAAATAAAGAGAATACTGTAGAGATGCAACTCTGCTACACTACTTCCCAGCTAGTCAGTAGTTAACGTTATTTCCTAAACTTTTTATTTCCTAAACTGATATTCAACTAAGATGTTCAAAACAAATAGCTATAAATGAGACATGAATACCTACCACATGTTTTTCTTTTCTGAGTTCAGTATCAAGAAGCATGAGATCTTTCAAAATAAGACTGCAAAGGCAGAGCTTAACATCAAAACTAAAACAAAGATTTAAAAAGTGTTAATATCAATCTAAATGAAGGTCACATAAAAGAGCAACACCACATAATAGTTTCATTTCATAACTAAATTCTCCGAAAAGCACTGGCCTTAGAAAGCAGTCAGGTCACTTCATTTCTACATTGCCTTCTCTTTCAGATAAAATATCTCTACATAAAAGTAAGCAAAACAAAATAGTGCTTTAACAAAGTTGGAGTTGCAGTTTCCTTTAGAAAAAGGCAAGGTAAATATAGGCATGAGTGTCTACAACAAAAGGAAAACAAAGCTTTAAATTATACCAGCTATAGTAAGCGCGAGCATTTTGAAAACGTTCTTCATCGCTAGCACCTTCCCCAATCCCCATTGTGACACAAATATAATTTTCTTTATTCTTGCTAATGAGAATACAGACACATATGTATTCTTCTAGGGGTATCTCGCTGTTGTGCATCTGAAAGAAAATCAGAGCTGATAAGCCATTTTGATTAGCTCTACCTGCTCATCACTGGAGTGTCTGAAAGGAACAGTTTTCCCACAATATGACATGAGTAGTTCCCATTAAAACGGACAGAACAAACCACTGCCACTTGCTGTTCTCAAGGCACCTGTTGTGTGACTTGACGTTGGACAGTGCAGAGGACTCCATCCCCAGCCCAGCACGCCACTGCACATGCGAACCGAGCACACAAGCAAAACCAAAAGGATTTCCTTATCCTAACAGTGATATACCTCTTACGAGACTGCTTTTGCCAAAGTTCTGATTCCCAGAATTGCATAAAGAACAAATTGACTTTCAATATACAGCATGATGTATTACTTTAATCCCCCTAACCACTTTTTTAGGGTTATGAGCAGATAACCCTGTCTTGATGTGGTGAATGTATGCATTCAAGCCCAGCCTTTGGTTTACACCGGACCTTTAGTGATCGTCCTGAAAACCACTGGAGCACGCTAGAAAATGACCAAACATGAGGGCAGGTTTACTGCTTACCTCTCACACATTAGCACTTCAGGGAAGCTGGTCACCTTGAGGAAGGCTCGAGCTTGAAATCTGTCATCGCTTGTTGTGGAATGTATTGTTGTGGAGGAACTGCAGTCCTCTTTGTCTCCTTGGCTCAGGGACCCCAGGCTGCCTGACGTAGATGTCTCCATGACCTGATTAGGCAGAACTGACTGCTTTGGATTCTCATGCAAAGATGGATTGGATGAGCCATCTGCCAAAGGCTACAGTCAAAGAAAATTTACAAGGTCAATTAATACAACACAATAAGGAGATAAACATCTCATCAATTTGCAGCATTTGCTTTCAAGCAAAAAAATTAAACAGTATACACAGCAAAAGTGTTTCCACATAAATTAAGATTCGTCATACTGACAGGTTTCTGCATTACCCAGAAAAGCATTCTTCTGTTCTGGTTATCTGCTTCGTGCATGTTTTCTTACTTGAAGGGCAGATCCTTGTGGGGTTTTTCTGATGTTTCCTTGGACAGACCCAACTTCCATTAATGTTAATGGGAAGAAAAGGTCTCTTGACTACAGTGAAAATTGACCAGACATCATGTAAAGCACTGCAGGTCTCAGGGGGAGCTGAAAACAGCTGATGCCTTACAGAATAAGCCCCAAGTCAATGGACTATAAGCAAAGAAAGATCCCTATTAAGCAGATTGGCAGTAAGTTTTCTTCCATTACTTGACTCTGCAATTTACTCTGACACAGAATGATTGTCATTATTTTTTACAAGTAGAATCTAAAACCTTACCCTAAATTTCTGATTGATGGGATAGATCACTTTTGCCTTTAATGCAAATGCTGTGACGTTACTGTTCAGAGGAGACTCACTTTCCTGTATGGAAAAGAACAGAAAACCATTTGGGAACAGCAGTAGACCTGACGGTCGTTCACTGTAAGCATTGCATGCCCCTTTTGGTTATGCAACTTAGAAATTCCTATCGGTAACTAACTATTTATTGACTGCTTCTGCTTTGGCACAAGAACTCTTCTCATAAGACTCATTCAGAGTATGAAACCCAGAAAAGAGAACTCTGTCATTACCACAGCGCCAAAATGTTTTTACTGCTGCAAAGGAAAATAGGTGATAGCTGGTATTCACAAGTTATTTTCATTTTGGGCTTCTTCTCCCCCTCTAGTAGCAACTAAAGTTTTCACATGAGAGACTGAAATTATCTTAATAATAGAAACTACTAAAGGATAAGCTCCACAGATATCATCACGGCTACAAATTCTGACTTTCAATTTAAATAAAGAAACAAGAGATTAAACAAAACTAGTCATCATTATTTCCAGGAAGAACTTTTATAGTACAACCCTTACCTATAACCTAGAGAAAATACCAATGTTCTTCCGAAGAACTTTTTATAGATAATGCATTCTTTTCATACAATCTGCTACATCACGTAATCTGACTTTCTGCTCCTCCTCTTTCCTAGCCACTGCTTTATGCACTGGAACAATGGGATAATCAGCTTTGTTTTGCGAGGATATGTATGGCTTAATAAAAGGTTGGCTATAAGCAAGAGACAGCATGTTTAAATCCAAACTTTAGGAGATTTCCTATTCTAACTTTTTTGGTTTTGTCATATGAAATGAAAAAATCTGATTTGTCAAAACACCATTCTCTTTGTATAGATTTTTATAGGAAATATCAAAGCACTAATAGAATCTAAAAATAGAGACGGGAAGAGAGGAGCAAACTACGTCATTCATTAGACTCTTTTATCATTGCACCTTTTCAACTCCATTTATTTCCAGAAGTCATTTTTGGATTTACTGATAAAGTTAAAAGCACACAGTCAGCATGTAAAACACTTGCTCATACTGAGCAGTCCCACTGCTGTAGTACATATTCAGGGATAGAAGCCGACAGAGTCAGAGCAGCTCCAGTCCAAAGCCGTAAAGCCATATTGCAATGTGCTAGAACTAACACATCCTGCTTCTCAGCAGGCATGAGTAATATACAGTTATTATTAATACAGTAATTATGGTATTATTGCAATGTGGAAGGTCTCAGAATGAAAATACCTGTTTTTATGAAGTGCTCTAACCTAACTAAAAGCATTTTCCATCTACGCTTCTCCATGAACTGTCAATTTGATGCTAGTGACAGCAAAAGCCTCTGGGAATTGGAACAAATGAATAGGGGGGAAAAAAAAAGCTTCAACAGTTAGATAAATACATGGAAGAAAGTCCCTTCAAATAATGAGGTTACTTCTTAATGTGTTATAAATGAGCTAACGTGTTTGGGAAATGGATATAGTTGTGAATGATCACCTTTAAAAGACAGTGATCCTATTTCAAAAGGACTGGTAATATGCATACAGTTATATCATTACCTAAGTTCTCCCACAGGATTTATACTCCAAAAAAGAATCTAATCCATGTTCACTTGCTATGCTGTACTTTAAATCAAGCAAAATGACCAACCGTGGTTTGTCACCTTTCCTGATCACAAAACTGAAGTGAAGATTAATTACCTGTCAGGATTTAAACCAACCTAAAATGTTTACAATAATGTCTATCTTCTCTTTGTCTTGAAACCAGTTCTCGTTACAAGCGAAGCACCAGACTGGCTGGCTTTAACCAACACTTTCTGCATGTATTTAATTTATGTATAATAGACTGAATGAGTTAGCTGAACTGCACATTTTTTTAAATGTGCAGTTTAACTCACAACCTCTAGAAAAAAAGTATTTGTTCCAGATTGGACCTGATGAGGGAACTTTGTTACTGTTAAAATGTCTCTAATAAATCTCCTTCTCTACAAAAGAATCCATTATCAACTATCAGCACTGATTTCAGTACTTAAGAACTTTTTCTTATGTCGAGTGTTAACTTTTCCCATCAGCCTTTTGAAATTAAGGACAATGTAGAGACAAAACCAAAGAAGTCCCTGTCCAAAAAGAACTCAGGATCTTGGTTAAAATATCCAAAAAGAGTCCCCCAAGAGAAATGGAATTCATAAGGGGAATGCATGCCTGAAATGGTTGCATTCATAAACAGCCATCAACTCCCACTCTCCTTCTTACACTTTTTCTGAACACTTTTTAAGGGCTCAATTCCAAACCCAATAAAATTAAGACAGTTTGGACAAGGCCCTGAATGTGCTCATTGCTACATCCAGCAAAATGGACATCCACTAACAAGAACAGAGCTTTACCTCCAGCACCATTTCCTCTTTCGATGTATAGGGTTCTGCTTTACTTTTCATGAGTTTGTGCTCTTTTTCATCAGATTTGAAGCTTTCCAGAAGTCTCTGGGAATCATCCTTCTGAAATTCCGAGAGAAAACAGATAAAATATAATGCTGAGATCATGCAGATTCACTGGAAACATCTTTGACAACAGCCTGCATACATTCATGTCTCCATCCTGAAAATTATTTCAGTATTAGTTGAAAATTTTGGGAAAATACAATCTGAAAATGAATAGAGAATTTTACATATTCAGGAATGAATAACTAAAATTAATGAACTTTATGAATTTGATTTGTCAGTCCAGAAGTAGAATTTTAATCTGAAAAGTTGTAAGAGGTTATAAATGTGTCAAATCAATCCATCTGCTGTCAAAATGTTTTACTACAGACTATGGAGTCAAGCTCACGGTCTGAGTTCAGACCTCTCAATTAAAGCAAGTTAACTAAAATTGCCCGTAATTGCCTGCAATGAAAAGAATGCCCAGTATTTTTGCTCCCCTGCTATGAGAAAAACTTCCTAAATGAAGTTTTATGTGTGGGAAGGTTCCTGCCAGGAAGAAATAACCATCAGAAAACATTCACCATCTTCCTTCCCCCAAAGCAGCCCATATCATTGGCCTTTACTTCCCTAACAAACACACAGAGCCGCTGGTACGGACACAGACTGTGCGGAAACAAACCCTCCTGCTGCACACACTCTTCCCTGTGCACTAGACAGACCAAAAAATAATACTAATGTTGGTCAATGCATCCAGCATTGCAAGGAATTTTTTTGGTGAAGGAAAAGATGGCAGCCTCCCTACCTTGACTACTTTTCAATTTATTTTTCAGGTTTTCATTCCACTAACTGTTTCCTGATGTAGTCTAATTATATGGCTGCAGCCACTATAACTGTCTTATGGAAAGATTCTCGTTGAATTATCTGGCCACTTGGTATATAAAGTAGTCCATTTTCTCAGAATATAGAGAACTGCCCAGCCTTTCAATACATTTCACTCCTCATGACTTGCCTCTATCACCTCTCTGGTACTTAGATGCTCAATAATACAGATCATATTCTCAGGTTAGTCTCCAAGACATGGTGAATTGCCGATGCTGGTTCCTAAAAATCTACTAATGACACAAGAACAGCTACAAGACTCCCCCAGCAATCTTGTCACTTATTTGTCCCAAACCAGAAGTTCACAAAATTTAGGCTGAGTAACTGGGACTTGTGGAAGTAGCCACACTGATTCACTGCTGTACCTCACACCATAGCCACTCCAAAATAAGAATTTGCTTTCCTCATCTTATTCCTCTGACTGTTCATATTCATCCAGTACTCATTTTCACTCCTTTATATCTCCAACACTATAATTTTAAAAGTATTTAAATTTTTCCAGGATTCTTTTCTTTCCTGCTAACATTTCTAATCTCATCGCCTTCCTCTCCATTTCTTTTTGTCCTTTCTTGTTTTTGCAACTGAAGTGCTACTGAGCTCCCCTTTTAGAGCATGAAGACGTTCAAAAAAACCTAAGTCTAACTGTAATTACTGTAACACTTCACCAAGCTAATCTACCAGAATACCATAATGAGACAAGCTCCAATGCAAAGGGTCGCAAGAGCCTCCAGGCAACGCCATACTCTAACAGGAGAATATTATCAACAGAAATCTATTACAGTAAACTACATGGTCTGAAGTTACCATGGTAAAGGTTTCTTCTTAAAGCTTTCCTAGAGCGCCCTGTGCACAGATCTTAACTGCATGCATCCAAGTCTCACAGATTCAGGCTGAGATCTACAGAATAGTGATTAACTGGGGCTGAATGACAAATGCCAGTAGCTTACTGCGGTACCTATGGCTGCTTCGGACTCCAGGTACTTGCCCTGCTCCCACTGCAAGGATAACTCAGCTGCTTGGGAAGCAACATGGCATGCTTAGGTAAACTATCCCTGCTTTTACTTTGGATACAGAAGGCTGTAATACGTGCAGTTCAGTACCTGCTGTACATGCAACAGGCTTGCTCCATAGCATCAGTGGGGCAGACAGTATGAAGAAGGAACAGGCACAGACAGCCTAAGGTAGCCCTGTTTGATTTGGGAAATCAGACCCATAGGATACAACCTCCCCACCCTGCAATGGGCTCTGTATGTGCCAGCAGGCAGTTTATTTTTCTTTCAAAATAAACAACTCTCTTACAGCAGCAGCATTGATTTTAATGACATTTAAGCACCTAAATGCATCTGAAGATCTGGGCCAGACAGAACTGACAGCTTCTATTCCCTATTGACATAAATGACATGAAGGATAAAATTGCTCATGGCTATATTTGAGTTGGTAGTGGCAGTACAGTAAAGATATCACCTATTAAAGCAGGGAAAATGAGCAATTGAATCAGAGAGGCTTGCACTTGCACAGGATGCATTGATCCAGCATTTGAAGTGCCTCCATCACTAGGCTAAAGCATGGCTTCAAACAGAGTTTCAAACCTCCTACTTAAAAGCAGTTGGGAGCAAGAGGATTTTTCTCTTATGTCATGTTTAATGACGATCAACACTAGCAGATACGCACATGCAGCAGAGCTGTTATAGATGAAAAAACGTCTGGTTAAAAACCAAGCCAAACCAGACCCCCCACTGCAGGCTGGCAGAACGCTCCGCAGGGCTCCAAATTTCCCAGCTGCACCCGCGCCAACCATTGCTACATCCAGTCAGTCCAGCACGACTTGGGACTAAATGCGATGGAAGAAAGAAGCAGAAAGCGATAACAATTCTCAGTAAATATATCTGCCTGGTAGCGGTTCTGCAGGTACGTGCTACCTCTGTGATCCTTGAGTCCAAACGAACAATTTGTGTAATAAAGAGATATGAACCACCCACCACAGTCCTTAAATAAGCAAGGCAGGTATGTTATTAACAAAATCATATGCTTTAGAAAACCCTGTTAGTTTTGCATCAAGCAAACGGCCAGATGTATTCTGCCTCCTTTATTTCTCAAGTATGTACGTGTGTACCCTCAGTGCAAAGTTATTGCTGTGGGTTAATACCAATACCCGGCTTGTGCTGTAAAATGAACTTTGGAAAAGTTCATAAAATGCTTTGGAAATTGGATTGTTCTTACTGGTTTGGGATGGAAATTAGTGTTTATTTTCAATTATCTCATGAAGTTTCTGCAAGCTGGGTACATCTTCCATTATCCCCCAAAAGCAGCACAGCCTCGTACAAGAAGTAACAGCCGCGAGAGGCAACTAGAGGGTCATCTACGTTAAAAATATGGGCCAGTAGGGCAATATTCAGAACACATAAATACTTAAACTGGCCTCTTTTTTGAGTCAGCCCGTTTGTTTCAGTAGATTTTTAAACGAAGAAAGTAGTAAAAGCCTTTCCAAGAGAGGTGTGTCAGGAATAACGGGGCTCCCCACCTAGCACCGAGCTCGGCTCAAGCCCGCGGAGTCACGGCCTCAGAGTACGCCACCGGCCGCGCCGCTCGCCCCGCGGCCCCGGGGCCGGCCCGGGGCACCGGCCCAGCTCAGGCAGCCCCGGCTGTTCCGTGCGGCGGGCAGAGCCGCGCCGGCGGCACCTCCCGGGCCTCTGGGACCGCCG
>VYZW01004984.1:11589-70468 GCA_013401315.1 Balaeniceps rex
CTCCGCCGAGCCCCGCGGAGGGGGCCGGGGCGCCGGGCCCGCCCCGGGAGCCCTGCGGTCAGACGGCGGCTGGGGTAAGGCGGTGTGCCCGCGGGGCGCTGCGCGGGTGGCGGGTCAGCCCCTCAGCGGGGCGGATCCGTGGGCCCGGGGCGGCTGATGGCGGGTGGAGGAGAGGCCCTGTCTGAGGGCGCAGCGAGCCGCGACGGCGGGGTTTGCTGGAGGAGCGGTGGCCCGGCGGAGCCGCGGCCGCTTCCTAGGCACTTGGGCGGGGGGGCAACGGCCCGAAAAGCTGCTAGGGTCGGCGTGGTGGGGCCACTGCAACGGGCCACAGGCCGACAGCGGCTCCGCTTCGCTGCTCGTCCAGAGCAGGGGCATTTGGTGTTCTTTTATGCAGTCACAGCACCCTTGCCCATTGGTGTCAGCCTGCTGTTAGGAGTGCCACTAGTGGTTTAGGATACGGCTTTTATTTTTCATTCTTTCTCCTTATCTAGGTATGTATCTTATCAAGCGGTCTCAAAACATGGCAACATAATTTTCTTTTGCCCACTTGGAGACCACCTGAGACTGTGCAGTGGGGAATGGAGGGAGTCACGAATGATAGTTTGTGGTGTGGTTACAAAAAGATTAATCGGCAGGAAATAGTATTGCGGGAAAATGAAAAAAAAAACCGACCTTATTTTTCCACCAGAAAAACAGATTAATGTAAAACTCGGGAAAATGTCTGCTGGCAATATTACTGCATTACATTAACTACTTTTGAAGCATGATGCGAGTGCTGGCCCGTAGAATTGGCACTATTTGCCGATGCGAAGCCCCTCGTGATGCCCTCTGGTATGGACGCACTCTGCAGCAGAGTGGAAGAATTATGCCGAATATCCAGACTATGTTTTCCAGTGCAGACCACTGAGAACTGAATGTCAGATAAGGCAGAAGAAAAAATAAGGAGTGCTGTAGTGTCATTTGTAGTTGATGCACATGGACGTATGAACACTGTAGATTTTTGTGCATGAGCTGTTGTAAAACCACAGATGGATGAATGCTTGGAGTCTGTGGAAATCAGGAGCTACTTGTACACTGATTTCCTAGGAAGTAGGAAATAAATCTTGTTAGCTAGCAAGCCACATTTTCTGCATGCCTTTATGCACGCTTAGGCCACTGTCTGCTTTTGTTACAGGTACATTTACAAAGGAACTGTTGACATTTTAACATTCACATTCATATATATGCTGATGTAATGCATAAGAGTAATATTTGGGATTCATACTTATAAACAAGACTTATTTCAAAATTTAACATAATGGGCCATCGTATCGGTGTTTTATATTTTCACCAGTGTTTTACACTGGTGTCATTACATCCATTTAGTGTACTGGTACACATTTCCTTAATGCAGATAGGGTTCTAGGCTGCTCTAGAAATATCTGGCAAAGGTTAATCCCCTTTTAACATGTGATTTCTATTGCTGCATATCCATATGCATATATGGAAATACACATATATATATGTATCTTATCTATCCACCAGACAATTTTTTGTTTAAGTTTGCCACTGGAGTTTCCTATTCTTATCTTTCTGTGTTCTTGAGATGCTTGGCTACTCAAAGTTCAGGGTCATACAGATTGTTTAACCAATGAGAAGAAATTAATAATGGCGTTAGAGAACTTTGGCATAACTCAGTTTGTGTACAAAAATTCTGGAGTGCAGGGAGAGCTGTACAACAACGTATTTGCAAATAGCCCCTACTGAAGAGCTCAGTGCCTGAGGTCTCCCAGAACTGCATCCCGGGGCTGCACAGTGTGCTGTATGTTCCTACTTGTGTTTGTTTCTCTGTTCTTTATTTCTCCTCCACAAAGGCTGCCTCCAATCCCATATGTACTTGTTTTCCAGAGCAGTGTCCGCTTAAAACCCAGGGCTCCTGGTGCATCCAGATTTGTGAGGTGTCTTGCATTTTCTGTTATTTTGAGGGAAAGTGCCCTATCTGAAGTGAGAACTATTTTCACACAGGGTTAACTAAAGTTACAGCTCTAGCAATAATCGGTGATGGCTTCCCCCGAGCAGGCAAAGAAGAAAATTGCCCCTAACTTGCTGTACTGTAACAGTGGTGTTGACCTAAGTCAGTACTTAACATTACTCACATGCAGTGCTTGGGAGCGAACAGAAACAGCAAGCGCAGGTCACGTCACTCAGCAGGCTTTGAAGACGACTGTTCATCAGCCGACATTCCTAACTCTGTATTATCTCCTGCAAGGAAACATTTTTATTAAAACTTGCTTCTATGACTACTACATCTTGATCAAAACACTGGGCATTAACAATCCTTAAAAACACTGGTTTCTTTTACTCATGTTTTAGAGCTGTGATTTCTGTAGCAATCTCTGCAGTCTGGGCACAGGCGGGAGTCTGTCACAGATTGCCTCATAAGCTGCAGTTTTTAGCCTGTGGTCCCTTTGAAAGGCTTCATGTAATGTTCCAAAGGAAAAATAAGTGTAATGTCGGTAGACTTGATCATCCAATATGGACACATGCCTGCTGACTCCTAGTGATCGGATTTTCCTTTGTCTTCAAATCTGCCTTTGAAAATGGCAAAGAAAGATTATTTTCTAAGAACAAACTAATAGCAAACCCTTCTGCTCCACTATTGCACAGAGGCTCAGCCTGGTAATATGAAATGTAAGTACAGTTTGAGCCCCAGGTGTGCATAGCTATACTGGGAGACAGCAGAGCCTCATACTGCTTGACAAGCTGTGGGAGACCTCTAGAGCCATGTTGTGTTTTTTCTGCTAGTTAATTTTGGGAAACTCGAGGCTTTGTGGTACAGGGTTCTGTCTAATTGTGAAGCGTAAATTCAGCGTAAGAGTCAATATTAGACATTTATGAAAACAGTTCTTTTTTGTAATTGCTCTCTTCTGTATTAACTTTAGGTTATTAAAGATAATCTGTGGCTTCAAAAAGAGATGAGATGTCTGGGAATGACAGGTATGTAACTGTTTTCTCTCTCTTTTCAGTGCTGTGGGTGTCCTAGGACTCCCGGGGCATGGGTGTGAAGGTGGGCAGGGGACTGGAGCTGTGCCCTGGTGGCCCGCTATCATCAGTGGGACTCTTGATCCTGGGCCACAGGGGAGTGTTTGCTCAGAAGTTAGGAATGGGCGTGCTGGAGGCTCCCTAAACAGCTCATCTAGAATGGAACCCCTCTGAGAAGACCTTAGTTCATACCCTGCTCTGAATCATTTTCAGGAGGAGCCCTTTTTCCTCATTAAATGTAATGACGTAGGGGAGCACCCTCTGATGCTCAGCATTCCCAGTGTTGTGGAAAACCCATATTACTTAAAGCTGATCAAGACTTTGTTCCTTTTCAGAAGCTAACTTAAGCTCTATGCATTTACTAACACTGTTGCAATACCTAGTCTTGAAGCTATTTCCAAAGACCTCTGCAATTAAAATAACTAATATACTTTGTCCTGGACCAACTTGTTAAAGACTCATAGACGTAGGGGGTCTGGAAGTGTTGCTGGGATGCTAATACTCTTTATGGTGGGTATCAAGTATACTTGTCACTGATCTCAGATACACCGAGCATCTCCAGTGGTAGTTGCCTGATCTGATTGAAATAGGGTACCCTGATACTTAGAGAAGTGCCTTGCAGCTTGGAGGAGCTGCATCTGAGGGCTGACTGCCACAGGCTCTTTGTGTACATTTGAACAAATCACTTAGTTTCTCTGAGTCTCTGGTCTTTATTTTCTTTATATGTGTATAATAAATAGCGTGCTGCCTCACCCAAGTGTAGTGGAGATGAGTGCCCTGAAAGGTTATGGCATCCCCATACAGCACATTAACAGGGGCAATGCAGTGTCTGAAATAGACTCCCCCCATGGCTGCGGTTTCCCAAGAGGTGATTTCATGACATACATTTGCCAAGAAATTACACGCTCTGAAGCAGTCATCTAATTTCTTTGCCCTGTGCCATGGCTAATTCACAAATGAGTTTATTAATTTAAATACGAAAGCAAATAATTCAGATTTGCTGAGCTTCCTTGTTTTTTTTCTGTATTTATTCAGTGTCATCTTTGCTGCTCGCATTTTGTTTTCTGATGGGTTGCAAATTATTAATGTACCATCCACTGAGAGAGGAAATGCTTGCGGTTGTGTAGTTCTGAAGAAGCTTCTGGCGCTAAAGAAAAAGGGGGGTGATTGGAGGATTTTGACATGCAATATCTTTTTGTTAGTGGTTGAAAATAGTGTGGCCAGCAGGACTAGGGAAGTGATCGTCCCTTTGAACTTGGCACTGATGAGACCATGCCTCGAATACTGTGTTCAGTTTTGGGCCCCTCACGACAAGAAGGACATTGAGGTGCTGGAGCGTGTCCAAAGAAGAGCAACAAAGCTGGTGAAGAGTCTAGAGCACAGCTTCTGTGTGGAGCGGCTGAGGGAACTGGGGTTGTTTAGCCTGGAGAAAAGGAGGTTCAAGGGAGACCTTATCACTCTTTACAACTACCTGAAAGGAGGCTGTAGCGAGGTGGGTGTCAGTCTCTTTTCCCAAGTAACAAGAGATAGGACAAGAGGAAATGGCCAGGGGAGGTTTAGATTGGATATTAGGAAAAATTTCTTCACAGAAAGGGTTGTCAAGCACTGGAACAGGCTGCCCAGGGAAGTGGTTGAGTCACCATCCCTGGAGGTATTTGAAAGACATGTAGAGGTGGTGCTCCTAGGGACATGGTTTAGTGGTGGACTTGGCAGTGCTAGGTTAATAGTTGGACTTGATGATCTTAAAGGTCTTTTCCAACCTAAATTATTTGGTGATTCTATGAAACTCTGCCATTTTGTTAGTAGGTAAATATACATGTTAAATGGGGGGCTGCTACAAGCACTGAATTGTATGCTTGTTTTTATAACTGAGAATTGTCCCATTCTGATAAACATTATTTTTTAACATATTTAAAGCTAAATTTTGAGTGGTTTGTTTAATCAAGGTGCTAGACTCTTTATTTCTTACTGAAGAAGTTCTCAATGATAACAGTGAGATGGGAACTTCTGCATAAAATCTTTGTCATTGAAAATGGCAGTGTGCTGAAGTGAAACGGTTTGTGGCAGCACGCTGATCTCAGGGTTTATGTTGGAAGCTTTTTCAAGTTGTTTCTGGGTAAGATGAGAAAAAGCAATCCCAGAATAGCTCTCTGATTGGGGAACACAATGGATTTTTGAGAGTGATGTTTGAGTCTGCTCTGACCTACTCAGAACAGGCCTGGAAAGTAGATTTGTTTTGTCTTGTTGATGCCCATAGTTTCTTTGACTTTGTAACAAGAAAAGCTAATGGCAACATTCAAAACTGAAATACAGTAAATTACTACCTTTGCCTGTTCATTGTTGTGTGTAATTGAAAGGACTTCAAATTGGATTTTGTATCCTGGATGGTTTTCAGGACAGGCAATAATTCAGAACAACCACAACAAAAATATAGTAAGCAAGTGTATTTACTTCTTTTCTTCCCCACTGAAATAAAGCAAGATTATTCAAAGCTTTGCTGATAAATTCTGGGGGAAAGCAATCAGACTGCAGATGTAGGACTTGAAACATATTTCAGCCATCAACAGCTAAGAATTAGAATGGCTGTCTTAGTTAAATTGCTTTTTTTCCTCTCCAAGTCAGGTAATTTTTAATTCTGAACTTGACATTTCACAAACTTGTGAGAGTCTTCACTTTCCTACTGTAATTTGGCAGGTTAGGATATGTTGGGGAGCCTTAAGGACATAGTGGAGTCTTAGCTGCAAACTGTAAGACTGTTTTAATTTTATATCATCCTGTTTAATTACCATGGCCAAGAATAACCTTCGTCTTAACTTCCATCAAGAACATGGCACTATAGTGTTGTACCTACCCTCCTAATGGCGGTCCATCTGTGCCACTAATATGTTCAGGACTCAGCCCATTTACTCCAGTGGTAAAGGCTTGTGCTTTAGCACTGAAGGTCCCTGTTGTTACACAGAACTGATTTCTTAGCAAAGGACAGTATGCTGACCACAAACAAAGGACAGTTTATCTTCTTACATACCCATCCATCCACCCCCAGCATGTATGAACACAGACCCACTATTGCCACAGTCTCCACAGTCTCCACTCAGTAGGTGCATTTTGTACCATTTTGTACCAGGTCGGATGCTCGTATTTGCACACCCTGAGCAGCAAGCAAATGCAGTGAGAGCTGGGAGTGGGGAGCTCTCCTTCCTAAGTGTATTGCATGTCCCTTGAGTGTGGCTGCTGGAGGTCCAAAAGAGCAAAAGATCACCACCCAAAGCAATAGAGCACAAAGCTGAGGAGAGGCAAATGACTACCTGGGGAGAACAGCAAAGAAAATTGAACAGCATTAAACAGGGGAGACTGTTCTGATCAACTGTGCATTTGTTGTTTCATATTGTTGTGGCACTGCGAATATGTGGGACTGAGTGAACGCTATAGTAACGTGAGTGGTACAATGTTACACCAATCTTCCAGCTGGCTCAGCTATATTAATATTTATTTTCATGTTTTCATTTTGTAGTTCAGTACAGAGTTGACTTACCAGCACTGGTGATAAGGCAGGGTTCTGGCATATCTGTTTGTATTGGGTTTATGGAGGATTGGGAAATGGGAAGTATGGGAAAACATTTTAGTAATGTGCTAATTAAAAGTAAGATAAAATATTTAACAACTTGATAATACATTGCAAAAATGTGGAATGTTTAATTAAGGAAAACAAAGAAAATTTCATCTTCAAGATGGTGATATTGTCTCACATCTCAAAAGAAAGTGAAATTGCTGCCTTCCTTTGATAAACTGTTTCACTTGGCATCTTTGGAGATGTTTGCAGGAAAGCCCCAGATTAAGCCTCATGCTCTGCTGGTTTGCTCACTGGGAAATGTTTTGGCCTGAGGCATTGTGCTCCCGAAGAGCCTAGTGGCAGCCTGGCAAGCCCAGCTGAGAGGGGGCTGTTTGGGCTGTGTGTAAAGCTGAAACTGTTCCCCTGCTTTGCAAAGTTTCCCATTTGAAAAGGAGTGGGAATAGTTTCCATTTAGAAACTAATGGAAGTGAAGACCATGCAGCTCTGATAATGGCTTTTCTGAAAACAGACGGAAAAATGGGAAAGATTGAAGCTGTAAGAAGAAAAGAGGGTGGAAGGAATAAGGAGCCCACAGAGTTGGTGTGAGAATTGGGATGCACCTCTGAAGGGGCGCTTGCACTTCTGAGCAGCAGGGTATCCAAAAGAAAGATTGATGCTTCTTAGTGAAAAGCCTCAGGAGTCAAGTATTAGTATTTTCCAACTTCAGAAGAATCTATTTGTTAAAAAAACCAATTTCAGAACGGAAACCTACAATAGACGTGAAGACCACAGAATGTGTTATGCCTGTACCATCCTTTCTCGGATATTCAGCGTCCAGCTTTTCAAACAATCATCAGCCATCTACAATCCATCTAGGACCTTATCTGAAAAGAGACAGCAGGTGAATTGATAAATACAATTATGTTGTCTTGATGTTAAGAGTATACAGCAAGTTATGTGGAAAAGCAGTTACGTTCTTGTAGGTTAGCTGGACTGAGCTGCATAATGTTCTAGTGACAGTTAAATATATGTGGATCAGGAAAAAGTTATTTTATTTAACTGACAGTCAATACTACAAAAAATAATGAGGTAGAAAAGTGCTGCTTTACTGATGAGGGAAACCAGGGTATTATAAAACAGCCTATATTGTTAAAAATTAATAGGAAGGATGAGAAAAAATCTGGAGGAAGGCAGTGGCACATGTTGCTGTATGGACATGCGTCACACTGATTGAATCTATTTAAGCAAAACCTTCCACTGAGTGCTGGGAAGGTACAAGTGAATTTGCAGAAGTATCCTTGTAATCATCATCAGCGTTGAGGCTGCTTAACATAATGTCAAGAACCTGCAAAATCCCCAACCTCCAATTACTGATGATGGAGCAGTCAAATAACATGCCTGGAGACTTCTGCTGGGAGCTGGCACATTATCTCGGGATTGTAAGTGATGACAAAGCACAAGTTGGAAACAGACTCATCTGTGTAATTAGTAATCCAGAGATTTATTCAGAGTCAAAGAACATGATCAGTTAATTAAATTGGTTACTGTGGACTTGATACTCTTCAGAGGGGAGTATCAGGATTTGCTGTCGCGTGAAAAGTGCAGTTGGGTGTGCTGATGGAGATGACGTGCTGCACAGGGCACAAGAACAAAAGATATTTTATGAAGCAATTACCCCTTCTTGTTGGCTGACCTCCCTCATCCAAAATACAGAAGGAAATGATCTGCTAAATAAGAAGCACTTTCAAGGCAGTCCTTGCTCAACCCAGCCCATACATTTTGCCATTTTGACTCCTGACTCTTATGAAGCCCTACAAAGAAGCTCCATGTCTTCAATCAGGGTTTCTGTTTACTGTAAAGGAAAGTGCATCTCCTGTAGTCTGGCAAGAAAACAAAAAAGGAGAATTGGTGCTCCACCTCCATAGGAATGGGGTGGCAATTGCATTAATATATGAGAGACACAGCAAATATAAAATGAATCTTTTTCAATGTTGGCATATATCTATACAAAATTGCAAAAAGGCTTGATTCAGTAGTCAGAACATAGGTTTAGAGCCATTGGAGGTGGGATGTAGTGTGATACTTGGATCTGCTGGGGAGTGCCATGGCCAGGTGGGCTCAGACTGTTAGCTAGCAGGTCTGTACTGCACTTATGGTTCAGCACTGGTGTGGTCCTGAGTGATTTGGCCTGTTGCTTAGTCTTGAAACAGAAATATGCCATGCATGACTACCCTGAAAAAATTCCAACCCCAAAGATATGCAGACATTTGGTATTGTAATTACACGTATTACCGTCCTCACTAAGTTTACTTTGTTATTTTTACAGTCCCTAAATTAGTCTGAGTCTGTTGCATTGTCTAACAGTGGTTTAAGTATTTAAGTAAAACTTAGAGAAGTGAATTAAAACTGATTGTAAAATATAAACAGCTAGCTTTTCCGGGCCCATATATCCACAATTTTGTCCAATATAAACCACTCCCTCCCAAATAAAAAGCATGCTATTCCAGCATGGGAAGACAGTGAAGCTCCCCAAAGTACACGTGTCCAACTGGGTTCTGTAAGCAGCAGGACTGTATCTCATTCATTATGTTAACAGAAATCTTTTCAGTGATTCGTGTGCATCAATGCTTCAAGGCCCTTTATAGGACCTCCTTTTAAGGGTCCAATTCTGAATGCTCTGTGCATGCCTTTTCTATTTACACCTAACAGTATTTCTCTATATTGTTCTTCCAACAAAACAGTGTCTTTTCAAAAAAATGCTGCTTCTCATATTAATGAGATTTTAGTATCTTCAGCTTTTCATATTTCATTAACATATAATAGGTTTTTTAAAAATGAAAACTTCATAGAAAAATGTTGTTTGCCAAAAATCTTTGCTTTTCAGAGAGTTTTTGTTCATATGAATATATATGCTAATGATTAAAATATGGGATTTAAAAATAAGTAATAAATGAGAACTATTATGCAAAGAATGAAAAAATCCCCTTCTTTAAACATAGACAGCCAACTATCATTTTGAAATTTTCATTAATTTTTTCTCTTAATTCAGCAGCTTTACCTTTTGACAATTTGGTATATTATTGATTTTTAGTATAAGCTCCTTTTATTAATGTCACAGGTGCTTTTACTTTAGTAGATGAAAGTGATAATGATTTCAAAACTGTTCTTGTAATTTTGTGTGGTATCATGGACTGATCTTTCATAAAAATACAAGAGTATAAGCTAGCATTTATATTGCTAATTACTAAATTGAGGAGCATTTGATTTGATGGCACTCCAATTCAGCTGAAATGTAACTGAGACCCTTACTCAGCTGAGAAGTATTTTTGTTCTGAATATGTATTGACATGGTTAATGGTTAATTGGCAGACTGTATCTTTGAAGCAGAACACCCTTAGCACCGAGGCCACCCACGTTGTAGAGTGCTTCAATTATTTATGCTTTGCTGAAAATTTCTTTGTGTTGAAAATATTAACAGTTGTTTTAAGGCTGAAACCTTTTCATGCATGCATTAGATGCTTTACATTTAAATGGAAAGAAGTTTTCTGTGGGGTATATGTGAGTTCCCTAGGTAGGAAAAGTTTTGTTCTAACTCCTGCTGGGTTTTGTGGGGCAAATCCCATCTCTCTTTCCTGTCTGGCCTCATGTCTCTGTTACCTATATTGATTTCAAGTGCTTTGAAGGAGAGCATGCTGGTCATTGTGTGCACACAGAGCACCAGGTACCACGAGCCCTGTCCCCGGCTGGAATCTGCACCAAGCGGCTGCCACACAGGAGCCAGCTTTAGCTCTAATGCAGAGTGTTGCCTTGGTTTTCAGCAATGCCCTTACCTCTGGTCATTCGAGCAAGTGAAGCCCCTCACTGGCTCTTGACTTCTGCAGCCTCGGACGATCAGTGGAGCCATTCGCTGTTTGCTTTGATACCCTCATGGACAAAGAAGATTTTGTTCAAACGAGAGTCTTCTGTTAACCACCAGCTGGTCAGTAAAAGATGGTTTGCCACTTTTAATATTTGTAAGGATTGTAGGAATTATATCAAAAGTGAATATTGCTGGGAATTTACTACCCAAGTAGTATGTTTCTAATTCTGTCTTAGGTGATTATGTTCACTTGAGATGGCTCAGCAACACCAACTAGTTGTGAGACTTCCAAAGAATTATTGTGACAGATACAACTATGTGATTGCTGCATAAATTCTGATAGATACTTAGTAATGAAATGGATCTGTATAGTCTGATGAACTTTGTGCATAGGGTATTTTGTTAGGGAATTGTGATAGCCAAAAGATGAATATATCAATTAAGATGCTAGTAATTGCTTGTGGGAATAAGTAGTTCATACAGATTTGGACTAGAAAAAAAGATTAACTATTGGGATAACAAAGCTCTTGAATTTGAAGGTGATTGATACCTCTAAATTTTTTTTCTCATTTCGTTATTTACATAATTTAACTTGTGCTGCAGTTTGTGAATTATGATATTTTCGTACACTGTGTAGACTTTTCCCCTTCCTCCATAGCCTGAAGATGTGTCCAATATGTCAGTGTCTTCCGGATTTGGAATAACTCTTCAGAAATGTGGTGTGGTAAGTTGTCTTACATTTGTCTTGTTAATTTGCTAGGAAGTTTGTACCCAAATGTCCTTTAAAAAGTAGGAACAGAGTTGTGCCCATGCTGAGTATTTGGGAGAGTGTCCATTTTGATGTTAAGATGGTCGCCCACTCTGTAAGAGGCACAGTTTTGCAATGTTGATTCAAAACTGAAGGAAGTCAGTGGAATCTCCTCTCAGACTTCAGGGGATTTTGGACTGTGGTCAAAGTAAGTACTTCGGTGTGAATTTGTAAAGCTATAAATGGGCAAAGCCCAGTGAACTCTAGAAATCAGCCAAAAGGCTGGGTAGAGATAGAGACAAACTTCTTTAGAGGATAAGGTAAGCCTTCTGAGATACTCTCCTGGCTCAACCATGGGTGCCCTACCTGTGCAAGCATGGGCTCATTTCAAAGGATGGGTTACTGAGCCCCGTGATGCCCGTTGTGTCTTTGGGCATCCTATCACACAGCCATAGAAGAGCCAATGTGTCGTAGTCTGCATATTCAGTGGGACTCAGCTACAGCACAGTATTCAGTGAAAAAAAGGTTTCATTTGACTTGTGTAAAATGCTTATGAGGAGCAAAGACCTCCCTACTATAAGGTAATTTTAAACCTTCCATTTTATTTTTACTTTATGTGGCATAGGTTCATAGATTTACCTAGACTGTTATTTTTCCTTTCTTTTTTTTCCCCCTTTTTTTTTTTTTTTTTACACTGGATGAAGCAAGTCTGAATTTTTATAATTAGAGACAGTTCATCTTACCTGCCCTTTGGAGAGAGAAAGCACATCCAACTTTAAGAAAAATCTGAATTCAGCCACTGAAATGCTGCATATGAGGGTAGAGGATTCAGTAACCAGTACAGAAGTGACATTATAACCTGCACCAGATCATTTGCATAGAGAAGAATGAATATGCATCACATCTCATGGCACTAATTGCCTATAATGTTATTGAAATGGCAGCATATCATAATTAATGAGGCTGAATAGTGAGCATTTCAGACATAAGAAGCAGTAGCACAGAATCTTCTCCTTTTCTGGCTGTAGATTCTCAATTTTTCTGTCAGAGCCTCTCAGAGAGTTTGAGACAGTTACATGTTGTTTTTTCTGCTATTCATAGCACAGCCTCACACAGGCTCATTAAAAATTGTGAAATCCTGCTGTACGAGATCAAAGTTAATCTGTTGTGGATGCTAGGATTATCAGAAAATAATTTTGCAGTGCTATTAGTTGTAAATTACTGAAAACTATGCCATTGCATGTGATTGCCTTCCACCTTCAAATGCATTTCACATTTTATTTTCCTTTGCTTACCTTGTCATCTACTTCAATCGTAATTCATCTGAACAGATGCTTTCCTGCTAAGAGGCAGACTGGCCATATGGTGGTCTTTAGCTGTTTTAAATGGAAAAAAGTGAATTTTGCGCATTTTACTCCTCCTACCGTGAGTGGCTCCTCAGAGCATGAAGATGACGTACGTTTACTTCTTGGAGTCAGGATTTTTCCAACACCTTATCACAGAAATACCCTTATTGAAACTGGGGTGTTTAAATTTTACCTATGCTTCCAGCACCCAGTCCCTTCTTTTCAGAAATGTGCTCATTTAAGAGCTTCATTCCATAGTATGATATGAACTTTTCTGTAATAGTACTTCATAATGACAATAATCTTTAGCAGAGCTGAATTAAATCCTTAAATTTGACTGTTTGGCTTCTAATACATTTACCTGTCTTGTTTCTCAATCTCCTGAGCATTCTTGCATTGCAGATCATCTATGATTCTGTGATTCTTCATTTTTTTCCTCCTTTCCTGTTTCTAGTTGTTCTAACTTACTCCCAAAGATCCTCCATTCCTTTCACTTCCATGGCAGTTCCTTCTGCCTCTCTTTTCTCCTAGCACATCCTTGCTGTGGTTCTTTCACTCCACTCCCCCAGGTACCTGAAGTGACATTGCTTGCAAGGGGTTATGACACACACGGTGTGCTTCAGCAGCAGAGAGAAAATGGAGTACGCATTTATGCATCATCAGTGGCTGCCATTGGGTTCAGTTCCTGCAGATGGTTGGCAGCATAATCATCTGTTCCAAAAGCAAGAAAAAACATCTTCAGACAAATTAGAGGAGCAACTTAAAGGAGATATCCAGTGGCAGCTGATTCGAATAGCAGCGGCGTATGGAGGACGTTCTTTCTAGGAGAGGTCAAACCCAAGAGCTTCCCCACTGCTTGATTCTCATCTGCTGCTTTCTCCAGTGCTGTTATGAAAAAAATTCCGAATTCTTTCAACCCCTTTGCAATTTTGCTTGAAACTGACTGTCAGTCAAAAATAAAGAATGCAAACCATGTGTTTAATATTAACCAGAAATGCAACAAATGTGGCCTTTTGGCCACCTGAGGAAGGTTGTGGTAGGAGGTAGCGGTATGGTTGGGATGTGTCTGAAGGGTTGCTTTGTTTAGTCACTGAATTAAGAATTTTATTAAATGAAACAAAATGAAGAGAAAGTGCAAAATTGGTTGGAGAAAGAGAATGAACAGTGTGTGGGAGTGTGCATTAAACCTCCTAGGGGAAGGAGAAGACTAATGCTGCTGTATTCCCCCACCCGCCTGTGAATATACACGTGCTACTTTCTCTGCCTATTTTATTGTAGGAATTTATCTAAATTACTGTTTACATCCCCTCTGCCCAAATGTAAAGGAATATATTTGTGCCTGATTAGAAGCACAGGAAGAGACCCTGCAATCCTCATTTTTTGCCTTAATCTCACAGAAGAGCAAGGGAAAGGTATGGAAAATGAAGGGAGGAAAAAGTTTTCTACTTCCCCCTGTTTCCTCAGTTCCCTCTTTTGCTGGTGCACACATGTTTGTCTGCACAAGCCCATCCACACTTCCCGTGGAGCATAATACAATATTAACAACTCATGCAGTTTGAACCTTCAATCTTTCAAGGTGTATTTTCTTGTTTTGGTGGTTGGGTCAGGGTCTTTGCTTTTTGGCTTTGGATTTCCTTTGTGTGGCTTTGAGGCTTTTTTCCCTGTTTCATTTTGTTTGTGCTTTTTAAAGCAATTTTCTAGCCTTTGTTATTGCACAGGAAAGGTTGAAAGGCGTGTTGACTGCATCATGCTGGTTCAGAAACCAGGAGAGAGAAAATCTGCCCAAAATATGTCACATTTTTAACATTTGGTGATTTTAAGTCTCATAAATGTTGGGGTATAATTCATGATATACAAACATATGAAACTGGTAATGCTTTCCTCACAAATATGGTTAACCCTATTTTTACACGTGCTGACAGTTATTTGCAGAATCTAGTACAATAAATAGTTGGGTTTTTTTCTCCATGAGATTTGTTTAATATAATTGAGGTTGAATATGCTGTAATGAGTTCGGAAAATTTAGTGTAGTATACCAAGGAAAGTTAGTTATATAAACAGATTTATTCAAATGTACTTTAATTATTGTCACTTAAATAGAAAAATGCAAACTAAGGAATACTAATTTCAATAAACCATTTCTTTTCCTTGATTCATAAGATATCCTAAAACTGTAATCTGTTTCTATACTGCATTAGTATGAAATGGTGTACAATGAAATCATAACTACCTATGTTGAACCCTGGGGCTGCCATGAACTCTGGTATGATTTCTGAAGTCTATCACAATTCATATATTTAGAACTCATTTCTGTGGGGCCTGCTTTATTATTTATATTTGCTGGTGTCCCGATACAGAGTAGACATTTCCTAAAAAGGAGGAGGAAAAAAGAGAAAGGCTCAGCCTGAATTGTACTTCAGTCAGTTAAATAAGTGTTAATTTGGTGGCATTATTAGAAGCCTGATATACCATCATGGCTATACTATAGGCCAGCATGTTATAGACCTGATAAAGTTTTAGGCAATTCTGGTTCAATATGAGTTATAGGGGAAGGCAGTTTGGAAGGTGAGATGTCAGTAAGCAACTCTGTGCTCAAAGTAATTTCATTTAGAGGGTATAATTACTCAATAAGAGCTAACAGCCTAATGGAATAAATAAATAAAATCACATGAGTGTGTGTTGCTAGAGATTGGTGATTAGCTTATGAACTTCACCACTAACTGGAAGCAGAGCCGTGAAGTCCAAGTCCACCAGTAGCTCCATCAGCCCTCCCATGGGAAGGGTGAATCGAGGCAGCCTCTGCACCCTTCGGAGAGCGTGGTTGCCATGAAAAAAGGGAAATAGAGATGAAAACTGCATGGAGAGAATGAATTTGCAGTGAGGGTAGCTTGCAAAAGAAACATCCTTGTGGTACAGACGTTCAAAGTTAAGAATTTTCCAGACTCTGGTTATAAAGTTATGATCCAGTTCTGTGTTGTATGAGGTATCACAGGGATATTCCGATTCTTGTTTTCACTTCTGGCTCTACATGAGCTGGGTTTCCAACTTCTGGCTTTCTGTCCCTTTGTCTCCAAGCAGCAGCTTGACATCCCAGAGGTTAAAATCTCCTTGGGAGTTTGAGATCAAACTGAGTGTAGTGCCATTTGCAGGTTGCTCAGGATACCTTCAGAAAATAAGTTTACACATATAATGAACTGTTATTAGTAATCAAGACTATGAATTTTGCTGTTAAGATGCACATACAGCCATTTTGCACCATTAATACTAATATTTCTGTTTTCAGGTGGATGTTGAACGTGACCCTCAAACTGCATATATTACACTTCTGATTAATAACACCAACACACTGCTCTCAACAAACATTACGGATCTTATCCTCCTGGACAATATCACTGGTCTACATGTTCAAAAAAACAGTGGTAATAAGACCACAGATGGCATGCAGATTTACAGGAAAAGATTCTTGCAAGGTAACAAAATCTGCTGGGAAGTACCCCTGATTGCACGTGTGGAAGAGCATCTGTTCAAATCATGATATTTACTTTTTGATTTTTGGTGGTATAAATTCTCCGATTATCAGTTAATACAGGTGAAAAACTCTAGGAAAGGTTTTGTACTGCAGTTTACAGTTCTATTAACTCACACTTCGACTCCCACTTTTGAACTGCTTCTGATCTCCTAGGCCCAGAAGTGAGCCCCTGTACTCTGTAAAAGTCGCTGCCATCAAAATGAAACAGAATCTTTCATGATAGTATTTGTTCATTTTGGGTATTTTTAAAAGCTGCTGCACAAGCCATGTTAATCATATCTGACGAGTCTTCCTTCTTTAGCCAAGCGTGGGAGATTGGCTTGCTGAGGTATTGAGGTGCATTGGAATTGCAAAAGGCCATGCAAGCAGGCAAGATGATTCATCAGAAATAAGGCAGCTCTTCTCAGTATCTGTTCTCCCCAAACCGAGCAAATTATAAAATCAAAGCAAGTAATAGAGAGATAAACCTGTTCCACTCTTGGAGTCAGTCTGTTTCTTTGGTAGCAAGTGGATCATTGCACATTCATAAAATTTTACCTTTCTTGATTTCTTCATCTCCTTTTTCCTAAGCACAAGCACATAGAAAATTAGCAGCTTGCTTTTGAGAGTCATGATATTTCTCTTGGAGCTTCAGAAGTGTTCAGTGATATTTATGGTTGAAGTATCTAGGGTTATGATAGTGTTTTACTGGTGAAAGTTTTCCAAACAGGAAAGGGAAATAAGTAGACCTGGGGCTGCTGTCTGATTGCAAATGGATTGCCAGACTCCATTTCTAATAACAGCAGTGTGAGTAGTGGTACTGATTACAGGGCTGGTTTTTTTGAAAATGTCAAGGAATTGCTGACTGTCAACAGAGATTCCTAAGAAAGAATGATCCCTGAGAAATAATAGAAAAATGGCTTGCAGAGCTGATCTAGTAAACCGAGTTGGAACAGTTATTTCATTTATTTATAATTACTGAATCTGGAACTGAAGCTAGCTTTTCCAGCCCATATACGTTGCACGAATCAGCATGAAGAGTACTGAAGTGGAAGAAAATCCAGCAGAACAGATTTCTGCATAGTTTAACATTTGGTCATTACTATGTCAGTCCCGGACTCAGCCCATACCTTGCCACTAGGGCTGGACAGAAGGGCTATGCCTATAGTGGGCTATGTACTGTCATGCTGCATGTTAGCCATAATAATTTTGCAGTGCTCCAGTGCACTGTGAATCAAAATTCAGCTGAAATCTCAGTTAGAGTTCTCTCTGGTTTCAGTGGGAGGAGGACCAACCAGTTAATGGTTATAATGTAGGCTATCCATTTTATAACAAAAATTAAATATCTTGTGTTGAGTTTTAGTATTGGTCAAAACATGATGCTTTTCAGTAGCTTGAGTCATCATTTAATGCAGTTTCCAGATCCTGGGCCAAATTTGCTTGAGTTCTTAGAAGCAGCAGATACAAAGGATGTTGCTGGGCTTGTGTGGCCAGGAACTGTCTACTCTGGATGTGGGGCATCTGCTGCATCAGAAAGGAAAAGCTCCAGTGTTGTCCCAAGCCTTCCCCAGGAATCTTTGAGAAATTTTCCTGGGACAGAGCAAATCTATCCATATCCTTCGTCTCTACACTGTGCTGGTAGGCTCTGTCAGCCTCCTCTGCTGAATTCCCTTGAAGTCAGTGTTGTGAGCTTACTGCAGCTTGCTTCCTAGGAGAGCACTTTTGCTGGTGAGCAAGCACAGTCATCCTAATCATTCCAAATTTAGGAATCATCCTAAAAAGCTCTTCAGATATTTTATTCATATTGAACTTGCTTTTCAAATTTTGCAAACATCTGTAACAGCAGCTGAGCTCGGTTGGGTGCTCAACTCTTCAGAGATTCACACCCACTCTTCTTGTGTAAAAAAAGATGTGCAACTGTACTGGATTGTTTTCAAGTCAGTGTAGCTACCGTTCTGTTTAAGAAAATGCAGGCACAATTACTTAGAGGCCACTGTTGCACTGGCAGATGTACGTCACCTGCTTAATCTACACAACTGGGGTTTTTTTTGTCTGTTTTGACAGGTGGAGAACACTTTGCAGTC
Source organism: Balaeniceps rex (assembly GCA_013401315.1). Taxonomy (NCBI): domain Eukaryota; kingdom Metazoa; phylum Chordata; class Aves; order Pelecaniformes; family Balaenicipitidae; genus Balaeniceps; species Balaeniceps rex. The sequence goes on from VYZW01004984.1 coordinate 29,706, forward strand.
AACTACTCTGCACTTCTTGATGCAAAAGAAATGTGGGATGGCAGGGTCTTGACACTGCCTGTGAAGCTAACTTTCAGGAGTTCATCACAGGTATTTTCTTTACGATTTTATTTTGCTCTTCATAATTTTTGTAAAAAGTCTCCAAGGTGGTTCTTGTCTGCCTAAGCAATGAGGCCTGCATGTAATGAAATGAAGTTCTTAGGCCCTCTGGTTGTGTACCACGAATTTATAAATATTTGAGTTGTTATTCTTCATAGCTTAGGAAGTCCCAGACCTCCTTAAATGGGTGAAATATGTTTGTGTGTTGTCCTCTAGCTTTTCTCTCTACTTTTTGTATTTCTCTCCAGTTTACCTATGTGTCCTGGAAATAATGGTGTTGCACATAATTATGTGTGTATCCCTGTAGTCTGAGAGAGATCGAAAGTTTTGCCGTATTTTTATCAGAAAATAATTTCTTTTAACCAAAACCCAAGTTGCAGCAAAAGAAAACCTCCTTGCTGACAAGGGAGATGCATTTTTAGTATGAGAGTTGCAAAGCTCTGAAAGAGATCTTTCAGAGAAGCTGAGGAATCTCCATCCTTGCTGATTTTTGAGAACTCAGTTGCACCAGGCTCCGAGACAACTAGTCTAATGCTGGAGTTAGCCCAGCTTTGAGTAGGAGGCAGGACAAGTGGTGTCTTCCAAAGTAAAATTTTCTGATTCTTAAATATGGCTTGATATTTTTTCTGTGGTTTTCTTAATTGCATGTAAGTAGAACCTGCAGATGTATTTTCATTTCAACTGCTGTATCTCCTTTGTTTTAGAGGAAAAAATGTTCAGTGTGCACGAGAGTGGTACTGGAGTGGTAGAGAGGAAGAACTCAAAAACCAGGGAATTGTAAGAGTAGAGACATATGCACTGACTGTGGCTCCCGTTCTGTGCATTTTCAGTCAACCCAGATTTTATAGGCACAGCAAAATGTAATTCTGTGAGCACCGGAATATGCCTCTGTGATTAGAAGGGGAGTGTATCCCACCGAGCAGCTACTTCCATGTCTGTTAGTGTTACCGCTAAGTACACTGCATTTTCCTATCAGATTTATCTCAGCTTTAAGCTTAATGAGAAGTATAGCTTATCTTCTAAGAAGAGGCTTTTCTAGAGACTCTGGGCTGTTTGCCAGTGGATTCTGCTCTTTTTTTTTAATACATGTAATATTTTTATTTCTCTTAGAATAAAACACATCTCGTATCATTGACAGCATCGTTCACAATAACTGAAGAAGAAAAGACCAAGGTAAATTCTGTGATTTGGTATTTTGTTCACTCTCCTGCTTAAACTTATGGACAATCTAAACTAAATCCTAGGAGCTAAGAGTGTACTTACGTACTTGCATCTCATCACTCAGCTATTGGCTATTCATCATACACACACTCTGCCTTCTCTGATTTTAAGAGGAAGAAAACAGGAGTCAAGATGGGGGTCTTTATTGTCTTAAAGTGGCAATATTTAGTATGCAAAATCTACAAACTTCCATTATATTCCTAGCCATGTTTTTTCATTTGAAGAATTGTGCAGGCACAGAGACCTGTGATGAGGAATATGCTCACCTGCTCCTGTGCCTAGCTACCATGAGAAAGCTTTTTGCCTTTCCCAAAGGGTGGAGTTATCCTCCACCTATTGAGAAAAGGTATCATGCCAACACACAAATTGAAAAATAGCTGTGTGGGAAGCCTGAGAAATAAAACTGTAGTAAGAGAAGCATAGTTTATGCTTGCCTTTTGTTTTTTAACTAGTCATCCTTCCAATATGACTTTCTGTTCTTGGCTTCTGAATTAACGTAGTTTCTAAGAGGCCAGATAAACCTTCAAAATGACATTGACTGCATCAAACATTGTTGCTATTCTAGATAATTTTTTATTAGAGAACTCCCCACTGCATCCATCAGTTTCATTGCTAATCTATCTCATTACCTTGTGTCGTGGTTTAGCCAGGACACCTTGACAGGCTGCTGTGTTGCAAGGGGTCTTTTTTAAGGAGCTGTGGCTTGGTTGGCAAGAACACTGTGATTATTTGTGTTCAGGCAGAAGAAAATAATTTGTTTCACCGTAGAACATTTTTGCCATGGTTGTATCATTTGAAATCTAAAGTTCATGTGGATGGGGCTTGCCTGAAGAGGTCCTGAGGACTAGATCGCTCATTGCTTCCACGGGCGTGTCCCATGAGTTTCGCTCCACCTTTAAAGTCAGTAGTCTATTTGGAGATTGGGCACAGTCGCCTCTTGTTCCAGTATTCTGTTTTGCTGGGGATCTCTTGCCCTCTTAGCTTTTATTAGTGTAATAGATATAAGTCCAGTCTCGGCTTTCTCATAATTGAAGATCAGCTGCCCATTCTATTGAAATGAAAGCCAGAATTAAACATGATATAAAGTAAAACTATACGTGAGCTAGAGAACTCATTGTTCCTGGATAAGGATCAGTAGGATTTAAAAGGATTGGACGTTTGTGTAGCTAAGAATTATGCTTGGAATTACCATAAATGTGTTTTTTGGAAAGTTTTATTCTTAAAGGTGTAAGCCAGGCAGTAGCTGACTGGGTTAGAAAAATAGCTTAATGAATGGTTTTCTATAGAGTTCAGTGTGAATTGATCTGCAGCAGTTGGTGATGTCTAAGCTAAGACCGTAAGCTACATTGGTCTCAGCCCACCGTGAAAATTCCTGCAATCTATTACCATACTCAAAACCTTTACAGTGTGTATTTTTCCCAAGTTGAACTTGATAGTTAGACCTCAACAAGGTCTTGGGGACTATTCCATAGTTAGGTAAAATTGGCTCAGCTGCATTTGAACTTACTGAACAAACAGGTTTTGTAATTAAAATGTGTGGTAAAGGTGTGTGGAGAATACTGTTAATTTTTGAAAAACAGAACTTAGAAATTACGGAACACATCATGTTTCACATGCATAATATTTGCCTTTGGGCTGTGGCCAAGCATAAGGTGTTTCAGAATGAAACCAGTTTGTGCAAGGAAATTATGATCAGCTGAACAAGGTGTGATGTATTGTATTTCATCCATATCTTCAGCTGTCATAAATGCTCTCAATCTCAGATTTTATTTATTAAAAATCATTATTTAAACCTGTTCATGGTAAAGCCAACACACATGTGTAACTAAGTGGATACTAAATGTTGACTTTGGGGACAGAAAAGAGAAGAATTAATTATGTAGTCATGGCAGTGCCATGCTAAATTGATCCCGTCAGCTTTCACATGGTTTGCTGGCACACTTGGCTACTGTGCTGTTCTTTAAAGTTTTACAAACCCTGTGGATTTTCTCTTCTGCACCATTGGAAGAAAGTGCTTGGTTGCCTGTGACAACGTAATTTTGTGGGTTATGAAAAAATATGAGTGTTACTCATCTGAGTGTCCCTGCCAGATGTTTCCTGCAGCGCTTCAGGGGCTGTGAGTACTGTGTGTCTCTGCCCTCGGCTGGGTGGTTTTGATGCTGAATGGGAAGCTGTAGTGAAAAAGACAAAAGGAAGTTCTCCCATCTAAGCATGTTGCATGGGATGAATGGTAATAATCACTTTGATCTGATTTTTACCAGGCTTGCTTCCCTCAGCATTCTTCAAATCAGTGGGAGCGCAGCAGTTCTTGGAAGAAACTTGGGCCTGTAATGCCTCTTCCCGCTATTGGGATGGCTTAAAAAGTTAGCTTAGGATATGGGGTTTGAGGCTTACTGGTGTGTCAGTGGTTTAAAGGTTGGCCTGCAGTGCCAGCACTGGTCCTACGCTGTGGCTTGTGCAGGGGCTCTGGCACCTGCCCGCACCATCCGCTGTGATGCTTTCAGATGCCATTAGGGGCCTGCTGTGTCCTCCTGCTTGGGTTTACAGCCCCCTAATGACATAGACTGTCCCTCCAGAACCCATTTTCTTTAAGTATAAAAGCACAGGTGATTCCCTGTCCATTTTTCTCCATCAGAGCTTAACCTCTGACAGAACTGCCTGCCGTGATGCAGGCTGACTGTCCCACCATAGGTCTTGCCTTTTACTTTACTTAAAAAGCACAGGGTCATTCCCTAGCCAGCGCTTTTTCTCCATCAAAACTTAACCAGCTTCATTTCAGCTTCACTGAACCCATAGCCTCACCAGATTCCTGCTTTCCCCAGAAGCCTGGAGAGATCCGTAAATTTCACAGAGTGTTTGGAAATTAGACAAATGCGAGTGAATTCAGACAAAACGATGAAGTGGTTCCAAAGCAGCATTTTTTTTTCCTAAGTATTATCTACAGCATCTCCTGTTCCTTGAAAGCAGTGGGACCTCAGGCAGAGCCTTGGTGTGGCAGAGCTCAAGGAGAACCCTTCAGTGATTCCCTATTGGCCACCTAGTGCAACCAGAGAAGCTGGGGACGGCAGATTGACTTAAGAGGAATTGCATTTTTTCCAAGTCACACGCAGATGTTTGTTGGCTCTGTGATGGTTCAAGGAGTATGGGCTAAACCCTTTTGATCTGTGAAGGGAGTAAACGCTGGGTTAGGGAAAGGAGTTATTTAATATTTACATAATCATCTATCAAGATGAAGATGTTTTGATGCAAAGTGATGCAGCTTTAACTGAGCTCATGGCAAGGAACTGGGGGTCAGTGCAGAGTCAGAGGAAGAGAGAGCTGGTACTGATGCTGATGTAGATGTGCTGGGTGTCCTTAGTGGTCGGCCATGGTAGAGGGGAGTGTAACGGAAGCGATTGGCCAAAGTAATAGGAAGCTACATCAAGAAAAAACATTCAGACAAAGTTTTGGTAATTACACATGGAACCAGGAAATTAATGAGTTGCTCCTCTTTTTCTTTTTTTTCTTGTTTCCGTTTAGAACTCAAAGAAATTGAAAGGTATTAGAAGGAATTCAGCACATGGCTGGCTTACTCGGATAAATACTTAGTCCCAAAACATTTTGGTGAACCTCAAAGTGCTTCAAGAGTTTCATTATTTTAGACTAAGCACATTAAAAGACAAGGTCGAGGGAGGTGATTCTGCCCCTCTACTCCGTTCTCATGAGACCCCACCTGGAGTACTGCGTCCAGCTCTGGGGCCCCCAGCATAAGAAAGACATGGACCTGCTTGAGTGGGCCCAGAGGAGGGCCATGAAGATGATCAGGGGGCTGGAGCACCTACTGTATGAGGACAGGCTGAAAGAGTTGGGGTTGTTTAGCCTAGAGAAGAGAAGGCTCTGGGAAGACCTTATAGTGGCCTTACAGTACTTAAAGGCGGCTTACAGGAAAGATAGGGAGGGACTCCTTATCAGGGACTATAGTGATAGGATGAGGGGTAGTGGTTTTAAACTGAAAGAGGGTAGATTTAGATTAGATATTAGGAAGAAATTCTTTACTGTGAGGGTGGTGAGACACTGGAACAGGCTGCCCAAAGAAGTTGTGCATGCCCCATCCCTGGAAGTGATCAAGGCCAGGTTGGATGAGGCTTTGAGCAACCTGGTCTAGTGGAAGGTGTCCCTGCCCATGGCAGGGGGGTTTGAACTAGAAGATCTTTAAGGTCCCTTCCAACCCAAACCATTCTATGATTCTATTATTCTATAAAACAAAAAAACCAAACCAAACATACCTCTGTGAGTCAGAGCAATTGTTGGTTCTATATGTACAATATTGTGAAGTAAACCTTGGATCTTCTTCTTGGAACTGTGCAAGTGCCAAATAGTAGCCTGTATTAATGTCTTGATGATCTCCTTGATACTGACACCACCACCTAATTCAACTGAAATCATGTTGAAATCAGTGAGTGCTGAGCATCTCCAGCAGCTTTGAGGAGCTGAGCCTCTGAAACAACAGTCTGATGTGAAGCAGTTCCTTTCAGTTAGAGATATGACAGATTTTCAGTGTGCAAAAACATATCAGAGAGAGAAAAACTAGGCAGTAAAAGGATAAAATTCTGCTGTTAAATTGGAATAAATCCTTTTCAAATTGTGGACCACGTTTGATTATCACTTCCTATGGAGAATTACTGTTGACTCCATGGAATGCTGTCAGGTTTCTGCTCCAAGAGATGACCAAGCCCAGCTTGCAAGCAGCATGTTAATTATTTACACTTTATAGCCACAGCACAGTGATTAGTTTGTGGTGAAACATTATACTAATAGCTGTGCTGTGTTTTTCATCCAGAGATCTCAAAGAACTAAACAAACACTGAATTAACTTTTGCTACGTGGAGCATGAAGTAAAAATTAATTTTTAATGCAATTCAATTTAAAGATTAAATTAAGAGCTAAAGTGAAAGGCCTGCAAAGTTGTTAGTTGGCTCATGTTTCCAGTGCTCCTGCTATTCTTTTGTGACTCTGGCTCATGCAGAAACTGTAAGGGTGCACACAAATTGGGTGGTTTTGTCAACTGTCAGTTACATACTTATTCTGAACTCATATTGGTGCTTTTTCCCTATGGTGATTACTGAGTTTTATTGAACAGAGAAAAGGCCAAAGGTAGCCAACATTAAACCAATTTTTTTTGAGGCTCTGAGCAACATCAAATGCCATTAATTTCAATGAGACTTAGGAGAGATTGGCAACACTGGAAAACAGGCTGTTAAGTACAGGACACCCAAAAGTCACAGCACCTAAAATTCAATCTGTGGGAATTCTGTTGCTTGGAGTCAGACAGGAATTTGAACGAGGTGAACGTAACAAACAATGCTGACTTGAAAACCTATGGAAAATAAACACTTGTTTGAAAATATTAATAAAAATGTAGTAATAATAACTTAATGCTGAGAAACCCTGAAGTTCTGTGAAGCCATTTAAAAATAATTTATTATGTTGCTTACAGTCATAATCTTTGAGTCTGATCTTTATATGTATTTAAAATGTAGTTTTAATAATATGGTCTTTTAATTTCAGATTTCGTACAGCCATGCCATCCATGCTTCAGGGTTCTTCATTGCTTTTTTTGTTTCCCTTGTAATGACATGTGCTGTTTTTTTCATTGTTTACCGGACCCAAATATTAAAATGGAGTTTCCGTAGTAAAAAACAGGTGAGTTATACTGTCTGTAATGGTACTTTATTTAAATTTTTCCATTGATCATATCTGATGATATAACTTGCTAGCTAATACAGATTGTCTAAAGAGTTTTTGAAGATAAATAAAAAGCCACTAAGTGATGGATTGGATTCTCAGGTAGTGTAATCTCTACAACCTCTAATCTTTAGCACAATTTAGAGGGAGGTGTAAGAATGATAATCTGATCAAAAGAACTTCTGTCAGTACGTGGATGGTAGCTTCAGACTGGAGGGAGATTACCCTTTGACTGTTGGTTTCTTTTCATATTCCTCCCTTCCTCCTCTCCTCTTTGTCCCCCAAAATGAGAGAGAGGCAGGATGTCTGTAAATTAGAAGCAGTTGCCCAGGGAGTGGACCACTCACCTCAAGCACAGCAGACTTGGGTCCAAATTGTATTTCTGATTATCAGGAATATGGATTTGAATTTAGGTCTTAGTTCCTTGTATGTCCCTTAATCTCTTGAGTGATTAAGCAAAACAGCTGGGTTTGGGGATGGAGCATTTTCAGTGTTCTTTATCCAAGCTGTGCTAGTTTGGAGAAAGTGTTTCAGTACATACTGGGCCAGAGAGAGAAAATACAGTCTTTGATAAATATTCATCAGGTTGGCCCAAGTTCCAGCCCTTGCTTCTATTAATTATTTAGGTATTTATGTAAAGTGGAACAGCTTCAACAGTAGGGAGAGCTAGAGACCTCAATCAGAATATTCCGGTGGTTGGAGCAGTCCTCTAAGAGAGGTGTGCTCAGAGGTTTGAACCCCTCCTTTGCTTGGAGGTGGTAGATCTCCCATCCCTCTGGACAAGCCAGAGGAGCTCACAAATCACTTCCAGCCTTATTTTCTGCCATTGAAAATTACTCCATCCACAATTTTTATTTCACTTAGGCCTGAAAAAATAATGCCTTTAAATGAAAAGGGCGTGCCTTGTTTCTTCTTACAGAAAAAAATGTGATATTGAAACCGTAAAAAAGGGCCAGTTTGGTCCTATCATCAGGTATTTATACTGGGTTTTTTTAATAGTAATTTATTAGCTCTCAGTCTCAAGGGGGTCTCACTGAACTGTGAACTGAGTCACTTCCATCATTCATAGGATTAGTTTTTCATTTTGTTCACCTTGTAGTACTGTAATCTTGCCATATATAATTTGTATACTATGGTAATTTTTTAAAAATTGGCCTAGAAAGTTTATAGTGGACAATAACCTCCTAGAAAGCTTTCACAAGCCTACTGAAGTCAATGTAGAGTCTTCTGTCTTCTCAATTAATTTCTTCATTTGTATTCCAGATCCGGTATATACAAAAGGTTCAGCCTGAAACAGAAGTAGTATATTTGATTTTAAATACGTATCTGAATTGCACAATCTTTTTACATCCTTTCCAGCTGTACAGTTTGATGATAAGTAGGAACCTTTTCACCCAGTTACCTGCAATAAAATTAGATCAGACACTCAGTGTAAATTATTTTTAAAATCTGAAGCTTACTTTTTTTTTTTTTTCCCCTGGACATACAGCATGAGCCCAGTCAAAATCACAAACTGGAACATTCTCAGTTTAATTCAGGTGATCTCTTCAGTGAAGATACAATTATGAACGATCAAATCATCGATATTCTGTCCTTCGAAGAATCTGGGAACATGCTTCAGGCTTTAGAAGAGTAAGAATTCAGTGCTATTACATTATATTTGTTACATTTATCATCAGTATGTATCCAGGGGCTAAAGTTTTTTAATATTCTTACGCAGTTAGCACAAACATCTCTCTTGCTTCTGCTTCTTTCCTCACAGTTTCTATTTTCTCTATGTCTAAGGAGGTAGAGTATTGCAGTGAATAAAATAGATGCCCATTAGCAAACAGTCACTGACCTTCTTCACCTTCCGAGTTATCTTTTCCATCTTCCGGGATGAGGATGGTAGATGGACCACAAAGGCGTCCACAGTTACAGTGGTTCCTGCTACGAAAGGTGATTGAAAGGGTGGTAGACATTACTGTGAAGGGCTCAAATCAGCCTCTACCTGTTAGCAATGGGTGCTTCCTAATCCCTATTTAGATTATCCCAATTCTTCTCATTTCTTGTAGTTTTAAACTCGACTCTGATTCATTTAGTGTTGGGAGGTGACATACAGATGCACTTACCATATTTTTTTCTATTCTTTCCCTCTTTTTACTGGCACTCATTGAATAGCATATTCAATTACTACATACCTGTTCCTCTCCTCTTTTACTGGTGGTGCAGTTTATCTGACTGACTGAGGATCTCTGCAATGTGAACTCCTACACCAAGTTGCCCTGAGTTCCCCTTTTTACTCAGGGGTGAAGAAGGGCACTTCTGTGATTATTCCATCCTAAAGTAGACTTCCAAAAAATGAGTCGTATGGCTGCTGTGCCCACTGACCCTAAAGCCTGGAGCCTGGGCTGATTAGCTCAGCTGCAGGGCTCTGGAGGTGAGTGAGATGAATCCCAGTCTTGCAGGCTGGTTGGTAAAAAAGGCTACTTTAACGCCTATATTAGATATATGCAGTATTGTTTCTGCAATGTTACTGAATTACCTGCTTTAAGGATAGTAATTTGAAAAACGTAATGGGAAAAAGAAAGATTGTACGTTTGTAATTTATTAATGGTAATTGCAGTCAATTTGAATGGATTCTGTGCTTGAATGAAATGTTGTAATTTTACTAATTGTGGTCACAATCAGTTTTTCAACAATATTGCATTTTGTTTCATTACATTTAGTGTCACCCAATAGAATAGTTGGATTTTCTGTAAGGAACTGAGCAATGAGGTTTGTATTGTCTTATAGGAGTGGCATGACTGAGGATAAGAACTGGGCTTGTATTTTGAGCGCAATTTTTTCATGTCATACGTATACAAATATGAATTCTAGCATTGAAAGCCTGGATTTTATTATTTGGGGAGGCAAAAGTATAGGGGCTTTTGTTAGAGAGCTTTTGATCCTTCAGATATTTTCAACCAAACAGCAGCATCTTGCTTATATGCTAGTTTGAGAATTCCTTCTGCAAGTATTGGTGCAGCTATGTGTCATTTTCTCTACATGGCATACGTATAAGCTTGCCAACATAATTGATATATTCTTTTAAAATTGTACTATGATAGTAAACATGGTTGGAATCATGCTAGTGCTTTGTTCTTTTGTCCAGACACAAATGAGAAAATTACTCAGAAAAGTAAGAGCCACAGCATTTTTTTGTCCTCTTTACGATGTAAAGCTATGTTAATAGTTAATGTCTTTTACAAAGTGACAGTGCCAAATTGTTTAGCAAATACATGAGGAGTATGTGTTCAATATTTATGGACAGGGACGTCTTTGGAGTGTAGACAGTTTGCAATGTCAGGAGGATTGGCTAGAGAACAAAACATACTTTTAATATTTCATAAGGAAGCTTCTTAGTTACTCATTTTGTGAGTTTAGTCTTAATAAGTCATATCCTTGATGTACATTATGCAGCAAAATAGCTTGGCTTTTATTGTCAGTAGGTTCCTTACTGTGTATATTCCTGAATATTGGCCCATTGGCAATGAATGCTAATGAGAAGAAGCTATATGATTTGAAGATTTGATTTGCGCAATAGAAGATTGTGTTCCAAAATGTTGTGGGTCTCTCTTTCTGTATGTCTAGAACAGAATATGAAGAGAGCTGAGCAGTTTGGGTTAGTGTCCAATGTGATGAAGTCTGACCGTGCTCATAGTCTCAGAAGATAGAGATATGTTAAAGGCAACTTAATTTCTTTAAATGGCTTTCTACTACTACAACTTTTCTTTTTCATCTTCATTTTTGTACAGCTATGCTTCCTTGAGTTTGGCAAAACTCTAGCTGAACTTGAACCTGCTGTGTGGTAACACAATACATACTGCCAATTATTTTGGGAAATCACTAAGTAATGGTATGCATTGCGGCTGATTTTTTTTCTGATGGTAGAGGGCATTGAGGCCAATGCACTAGAGAACAGGATCAAACTGTCTCCAGAGAGCCTTGACAGAAAAGTCAACACCAATTTACTACCATATTAGAAGTTCACTTTTTCTTTCTAAATGTAAATTTCTTGCTGTACATCTCAATTTAATTTGGTAGGGAGCAAATGTGGGCTTTTTTTAACCCTGAATTCAAATGGAAAGTGAGAATAAAAGATCACATTGTCATAGCAGCTAGACCTGAATATTCCTACACAGAAAATGATGAGAAATAGTTACATCGTTAGTACAAAAAAAAATGACGTGCTAAATTTCTGTATTTCATAACCTTTAAAAAGTGTAATCAAAATTTTAGAATTTTTGAAGGGAAGGCATATTCATTGGTCTGTTTTTGTGCAATGTGTACAATGCAGGAATACAACAATAAATAATAATCACGTGGATATAACAATGAGATACAGTGAATACACATGGAATGAACCCCAAACCCTGCATTTGTAGTTCTGTGTTATGAATGCTATTATAAACTGGACAAGTGTGTAAACTATCCAGTTTTTTTCTATCAGAGAAACTCAAATGCTTAATAGGTGATAGGAGTCAATAAGACAGGGGAACTGAAGAAAACAAGTCATTTGAAGTTAATTAATACATATCTTTTTTCATCTAAAAAACGGCACTTTTCTTTGATGTTGGCTAACTATGAAGACATTGTCTTCAGAATTATATGGGTCATTTTTCCTGTCTACCCAGAACAATTTATCTCATCCAGAAAACAGTCTGCAATTGAGAGTAGTGCTGTTAGCCATACTTTATTCCATATGATTTTGAAAGAAGATTGGTATCTTCTACTGTTCTGTTGTCTGAATACTCATCCCATCTGAATAGATCAGAAGAATATGAGTAGATCACAGCAAAGTTGGAAGCTCTTCAGGCATTAATGTATATAGCCATAATATTTATTTATGCTTTTGTTAGTGTCCAGGCTGAAGTTGGTGCTTTTAAAAAATGAGAGATGACTTCACTGGAAGCAGGACTGGAGTCTTTTTTAAGCTCTTTTTGCATAGTAGCTTTTCAGTGAAATACCATTGTCTGAGCTCTGTTGCAGCAGCTGTATTGTAGGTAGCTGTATTTATTAAATTGGTTTGCTGGAGATCACTGATTTATCAGTTTTCATACTTTCTGCAATCAAAGCAGAGGTTCTCAGTCTCTTAAATGCAGGATTTGTCAAATGTTTTTTAATCAGATTAATTAAAGAATTGAAATACCTTTACTCTCTATATTGCTGTGGACAGTTAAAGGAATTTGATAATGAAACTGCTGCCAAATCTAGTGCTTAGACTTTTGGCAGGTTTTCATTAATCATTTTTTTTTCTGAAGAGCCACTGGTCTCTCAGCTCAATTTATCATCTTTTTCAGTTTTGTGGGTTTTTTAAAATTTTTGGCTATATATCATGAGACTCCTATTTCTGGTTTTGTCAGCATCTTGGCTTTTTCTGGAAAGCTGAACTTAACCTGTGACTCATGGATGTGAAAGCATCCTTAGATAATCATCACATACCTTTCTTAGCAATTTTATTTACTGACGAGATGTCCTGTGTTCTCTGTAAGCTCACATTTCAAATGTGCTGAGTTCACGCTAAGCTGTATAACGGTGTTGCAGGACTGATGGATGAACTCCCCCAGTTCAGAGCTGGCTGCAGGCCAGTACAGCTACTGGTGTAGCACGGAGCATCTTCAGACCTCCTCTAACACAGGAGGGCTGCGCCCAGCCCGGCAGCGGGCAGAGGCCAGGGAAAGGCAACGTGCCCCGCTCCAGCACGGGAGGGCTGAAGAATTTGAGCAGTCAGTAGCTGTTGGTGGCTGTTCAGACCTCGTGCCATTACTTCTGCTTCTACTTCAGCACAGTTTTGGTCTCCTGCAACGATTTGCACCTCGTCGTGCTGCAGCCTGCATGAATTCCTGCCCTGAAGTGTTTGCAATCTCTGTTGTGGCTGGACCCAGCAGGAGAGTGTGGGAAGCAGAGGAGGGAAAAAAGGAGGGAGAGACTGATGGGAGGAAGCTACAGCACTGCACACAGGATCTGCATTGACACAGATTAAAATCAAAAACAAAAAAACAAAAACCAAACAAAACCAAAACAAGAAAGAAAACAAAACACAGCCCAACTTATTGATGTTGTATTACTAACTCCTCAATAGACGGATGATTTAGGAAACAAACCACATGTGCAATTGAAGACCTTTGATGCCCGTTATACTTGAATTGGCTTTCTTCGCTTACTGTTACTAAAGCCAGCACTGGCACATATTGTTTCACGTCTCGTCTGTATGATTCTCCCTGTCCGACCCTCTCGCCACCTTCACTTCTCTGAAGTGTGACAAGGCAACATGGACTATAACACTTCTTGTTTGTTCTCCTTCTCCCTTCCTCAGTGCAGCTGACCCATTGGCATTGTGCCCATGGGTGCAGGAGGTGTGCTGCTCTGGCTCAGGCAGTAGCAGTGGGTGCCACCGGGCTGGGGCTAGTTGTGTGTCTGTCCGTCCATCCCCAGCTGCATTCCCCTCTCCAGCAGGAGTTGGTGCAGCTGCTGTGCTGTGGTGCTCTGGGTCACGGCTGCCGTGGGGCATCTGGGACGGTGGAGACACAAACCATCCACAAATGGCCCTAAATTACATGCTTTTTGGCAACGCTGTGTATCACAAAGGAATCTTTGTGCAGAAACCACTACCACAGGGCTCCAGTCTGCTCTGGATACTTTTGTAATACGTATCTGCAAATGGTAGCCAGTTAGTAGCATGAGAGATGACTCTTCTGAAAAGAAGACGGGTTTTTCTGTTTTGGTGAGAAAATGTCGCCGAGGGGGAGTTTGCTTGATGTTTCTCTCCCCTTTAGACTTCAGAAACTTGTGTCACAGTAGTTTCTTATCTTTGTGAACTCTGAATTAATTTTAAAAATGTGTCAGAAAGCCATTAGTTCATTCAGCCACTATTATATTCTCCTGTTTAAAAATTCCCTCTGCGGGCCTCTAATTTCAATAATAAGACCGAAAGGCACAATTGTTTTGTAGTTAATGAGAGGTTTCCTTTTTTGTGGTGTGGTGTGGGGTTTTTTTAAATTGAATCTAGTTGTTTCTTTCCTCACACTAGCTGCTTTCCTGTATTCTTTTATTAGGTCTGTGGAAGACATCAGATGCTCAGGCACTCTCTCTACTTCTCTGTGTTTGGCGTCTGGGATTCTCCCCTCCCAGATCTTCTCTGACAGATCTTTAAATCCTCTTCCTCCTCAAGTGAGTGAAATATCTTTACACTTGCTGTTTGCAGCTTCATTTTCCTATGTGTCTGTTCGCTTTTCCTCCCCTCACACTTTGGTACCACCTACCTTCTGTACTGTCCTCATCTTTCTCTGCATGCTTTGTCCAACAGAAGCTTTGATCTTTTTCATCAATAGGTTGCCATCTGCTGCTGTCCTTCATTGGCTTTCATGTTTCTGTTATGTCAAATGTGCTTAGGAAGAGATGCAAGACCTTTTAAACATGAATTGCTGTAACAAGCAGAGTGCAGAGCATTTAAAGCAACTTACTAAATCTACCTTGGTTTGAGGAGGCACAGAGTGTCAGGTTAGGATTTTTTTTTCCAAGATGTCTCAAAACATTGTGCGTTTAATGTGGATGATTGTCAGTGTTGTTATTCTGATGGACTTGTGTCTGAAAGCATTTGGCGGCTTATATGGACAGGATTCCTGTTTTGTACTGACTATTGGCTTCTAAGACTCCAAGACTATATTGATGCAGCTTGTTAAGGCTGCCGTCAACCTCTCATTTGGAGTAAAAGCTTGAAGCAAGTCTTCTGGTGCATGTGATGAGTTTGTCTCACTCCCACTGGCTGCTATGTGGAGGAGGCAGACCAGAAGCAGAGCACATCATATGGAAGGTAGACTTCAAATTTTTACAGACGCAACCTTTATTCAGCTGCCACTGAAAAAAGGTAATGGTCTGACTGCTGTCTTCCAGGATGTGACCTGGGAGAGCTGTGGCTTGTAGTTACTTTTTCTCCATGCTGTTACCCTTAGATTGGTGGAACTGTTCACATGCTGCTTCTGCTTCAGTGCCTTCTTCACAGATGTGCTGTCAGGAAAATGGAGGGTGAGAGTTGCAGATTAAATATACCTGAGATCTTTATCACTCACTTGCTGACACATGAGCATCAGGTGAACTACACCTATTGCTCCTCCTGCATTTGGCATCGTGATCTTGAGGAGTGGAGTTAATTGGGTATTGTAGTTTTCTTTGTGGGCAAGTAGGAGCACGGGAATCTTGCTCAAAATGAAATCAGGTCTAGTCTGTAACAACTTGCAGTAAATAGGAAGAAATGCTGTGGGAAGACTGAGGGAAAGATAACAATAGGAAATGTTGTGATGGTGGTTTTGGCTTTCATGCTTGGGATCACTGCTGAAGAAGACTGGAAAAGTAACAAGGAGGTGGGTGAGGAATGGCTTAATCTTTTTTTCAAGGTATGCTGAAAAAAGTCCTGCATTTGTGGTAAGAAATAAATGTTTTGTTATGAGCTATGTATCAGCATGGTGGAGCTGTGAAGTGTTGCCTTCCAGGGAGAGAGATGAGGAATTCAGTCTTTCACACCTCAGTAAGAAAGGGTTAGTAGGTGCTGTGACCACCATCTATCAGTGCACGCATGAAGAACAGAAAAATAATGGCTAAGGAACTTGTTATTCCAGCAAACAAAGAGAGTTGGAAGTTGAAACTAATCAAATTCAAGCTGAGAATAAGGTGACCATTTTTAGGTCTTAAAGGAGTTATCAAGTGGAACAATTAATTAAAGTGTTGTTTAGTTCTCTATTAGGAGATGTATGAAAACCAAGATGAGATGTTTCTCAAAAAAGACAGATACACTTCAGTTAAGTCAGAGCTATTAGATTTGAAGCAGAAATTAAAACAGAAAAATAAATCCTGTGGCTTGGATTTTACAGGCTAATAATGAATTGGGGGATCTACGAAGGGGAGCCTCCTATCACTGTCTGACAGTCATTAGGGAAATGTTATAGCATAAAGCTCCCATTTTTTGGATCCTTCTTTCTATTTAAGTATTCTTGCACAAAACTGAAACACTTTCTTGAAGTTAGCTGTCATAAGTAAACAGGCTAATACTAGCTGGCTATGTCAGCAAAAGTCCTAGGACTTCTGTAAACAGAAAGACTAAGATAGAAAATAAGTGTCTGCGCTGCCCAGTTGAAGTGCTTTCTGTGTTGCTTCAGCATCCTGTTCCCTTGATCCTGCCATCACCTGTCCTCCATGTCTGTCCCGGTGCCCTGGAGCAAGGAGGAGTCTCCCCAGGCAGAAGGGAGCAGGTCAGGGTCCCAGGGGACTCAATCGTGGATGTAGGTGAACACCACCCAAGAAGTCTATGTATGTGCAGGTGCTGTCCTGCAATGTCCATCTGTACACAGCGCAGAGGAGCTGGATTGTTGTGTTGTCTTGAGGACATTATAGAAAATACTAGCTCTTATGGGATCTTCAAATTACTGTGAAGAATGTTTCAGGCACACAATGTTTCAGGCACAGGGATCTGGCCCCATACAGCAGCAATTCCTGCTCCTGTACGGGAGGAAGAGGGGGGAAATGGAGGAGGTTTTGCAGCTGCAACCAGCCAGCCCTGCAGCAGATCACCCAGACGAGTATGGCCATCGCCAGTGCTTTTCTGGGGTTTTGAGAGACTGCAACAGAAAAATCTTTCTGCCTCTTTGTGATAGATTATCATAGCTTAAGCTAATGTCTCCTAAATACTTCAAGTATTTGAGTCATTGTAAGAAAACAACTTAATTCCATCCCATTGATTTCTAAATGGGGAAATACATCTCATGTGTTTAACAGAGGGGCAGCGATAATAATATATCACTGATTTACTTTTAGTTAAACTTTATTTGCTTGCATAAGGAAAGTTTGTTTGACAAAAAGGTGATGTGTTTATAGATTTGCATGCTTTGATATATACCATTCTGAATGTAGTATCATTCTACTATCTTGCAAATCTTGCCAAGGTCTTTGCTATGTATTTGAAATTTATTCTAAGATTTGACTATGGAACAAATCAAACCAATAATTTAGACTAACTGAAAAAAGAATGGATTTAAGCTCTTAAAAGTGTATTTTGTAGGTCACAAGAAGCATACAGTGCTGTGTGTTCATGTAAATTGATATGCAGGGGCAAAAACCACCTAATTCTCCAATCTGGGATTGAGCATAGAAGAGGCAAAGCTATAGAATTTACAGTAGTTACATAGTATATGAAATGAGAATAATTATCATTGCAATTTAATTAACTCTAAAGATGAATGAGAATGTATTCATATGCAACATGACATTTATTGCATTTTGTAAAAAACCCTTGTATTTCCCTCTGGTTTTAATCTCTTTTCTAACACTCTATTAATGTTCATGAGAGAGAGATATCAGCTATTTTAATTTATTTGTATCGGCACATAATCAAAATACTCTCCCCTCTTCCCTGCAGAGAAGGCAATACACCAGTGCAGAACACAAAGCAGTGATGTATTAATGTAGATGAATCAGTGAGTTTAGAACTATTTTACAAAGTAGTGAAATTTATAGTCTATTCAGATACTTCATCTGCTCCAACAGAGGTGGGGTTTTCTTTTTTTGGAGGGGGGGGGGTGTTTGCTTTTAAGCTGAGGGAATGTTTTGAGTTTTAAAGAAAAGCTTTTCCTTTTTCTGTCTAAAATGGAAATGCAAGAAATGCATTTGCATACTTCCTTAAAGTTGCTGTAGAAGTTGGCTCATCCTGTTTTTTAATGAATGATTACTATCATGATTAGTAAACTCGTGTGCTGTGATACTCCTGCACTTCTCTGACTGCCATTCAGTTACCCAGTATTGAATGAAAATAGATATCCTTGTTTTCTGATAGAAATTTCCTATAATATGTGATTTCAAACAGTCCTGATTACCTTTCTACAGCTTGGAGGTTGCCAGCCTGACGCGGGCAGATGCTGATCTGGAGGCATATCGAATGCAGATATGTAAAGAAGTGATTGCTATGATGATGAAGAACATGGTCTTAAGTCACAGCCTCTTTCCTCATGTGGAGAAGAGGATGAGTTCAATTTTCAAAAAGCAGCTTCTTGCAATGGAGAAGGAAATTCAAGAGGAGTATGAAAGGATGATGGTGGCTTTAACAGCTGAATGTAATCTGGAATCTGGGAAGAAAATGGAGGCTCAATGCCAAAAAGCGAGAGCTGCAAACGAAGAGGCTGAGGAATTGATGAAGAAAATGAATGAAAAGGTAAATTTGGTATAAAATCAAGATATTTTGCATGCTATGTGGTTTTATATAGATGGTTTCTCTTTTAGAGTAGAATAGCTGAGTTGTCCTCTTAGAAGAGTAAAGAGAAAAGCTGTACAATTTAAATGTGTTCAAAAATTCAGATGTCATAATTAGGGTAGTTGCTATTAAGAAACTGTTATACTTCACCAGAAAATGACTTTATCTCAAGAGAATCAATGACACCTGAAAACAAAAGGTTGTCATTACCCTGATTTTTTTTATAGTCACTTAAACCCTTGCAAAGTGGTGTATTTTTGTTTACTATATTTTACTGCAGCAATTCGTAAGAACTCCAGTCAGCCACTGTGTAAAGTATTTCGCACATTCAGAGCAGAACTAACTCTCTGCGTCATAAACCTTTCAATCTAGGTAAGATCCTCCAATATTTATATTCTTATTTTGAAGAAAACGACAATATAAGTGCAACCAAAGGCCGATTTCCTCCAAACCGAGTGAAGGCAAGCAGAACAATCTATATTTTAGGCAGAGCAGGGAGTGGACTTCTCTTGGAAATAGCCTCTGGATAATAGTGAAATAAATAATTTAAGGCAGAGTATGATTCTGTACAAGTTTAGAGTCTCCCTTTAAGTACAAGCTTAGTGCTTATGTGTGTCACTTTCTTTCAAAGATCTCTGAATGGGTAAGTATCATTACCCAGGATTTCATAGGTAGTCACTAGCTGGAAATAGAGCCCGGATCACCAGTCAGACATCCCATGTACAAAGTTATGCTCCAGTCTTCCATGTCTTTTTTCAGTTATATTGAATGTTTACAATAAAACTGATTTCCACCCCCTGTCCTTTTTTTTTTTTTTTTTTACTTCATGTGTCTGGAGAGGATTTTGTTAAGTTTTGAATATTTCACCTCTGTAAGCTTAAAATGCTAAAATACCCAAGTTAATGTTTCATGCTTGTCTAACATTATAACTCATATTAAGAGGATGGCTTGGTGGGAATAAACAGTGCAGTTCATTACTTATAAGTGGGGCTTTGCTTCTGGAGCAAAGTGGATACGTGGGTATTGAATGTGATGCTGCTGAATTTCCAGCTGTCTGTTTCAGTTCAATTATAGAGGCAAAATAAGTTACATTAGGAGTATAATCCCTTAGACTAGTATATTCCTTACTTGTGTATAGACAGTACTTAAGTTTTTGGCCTGTTGTTTTGTTTGCTTGTTTTTCTTAAAAAAAAAAAAAACAAAAAACCCCAAAAAAACCCCAAAAAACCCACAAAACAAAACAGGCATTTTTATTTGCATATCATATACCTGTAATTGTTAGGGACTTTTATGACAGTTCATGATTGCAGTTTTGACAAAAGAAGTTTTTTGCTGAGTGTGACCTATCAAAGCTACTGCAGTATATTGAGGCTCTCAGGAAGAACTTTGGTTTATCAGGCTGTTGTGTGGAGAATGTTGATGGCACAAGGCTAGTGAGCCAGTTGAATTTCTTTGATGTTTCCAGGTGAATTTTAAATTGTGACTCTAGGGAGCTTTCAAATATCTGTAGGATATGAACATCCTGAACTACAGGTGCTATAAAGTCCTAAGAGACGGCAAGGAAGGGATACTTGTGGACATCTTTTCAAGGATGAGGTGAATTGTACTCTGCTGAAGTCTTCTTTCTTCTGTTGGTTATAGAAGGAGCCTAGACTAGATGTCTAACACTTAGATAGACCTTGCTGAGATAAATCGTACCTTTGCAGAGAGAGGGGCCTGACTGAAACTCAGTATGTGAACTCACACTAACTATGCTCTCAGCAAAGTGGCTTTGCACAAAATACATTGGTATTGGTTCAGTCTGGTTTATATTGGAAATCCTGAATGGTAGGAATCAAACAAAGAATTAATGCCAGTCCAGTAGTTGTCCTGATCCATTTATCATATACTAACGTCTTGCTGTTCACTCTCCTGTCTGCCCACACTTGTGCTCCTGCCAGCAGGTGCACTGACGTCCGGGAGACGGCAGTGCAAAGCAACTGGAGCAATAACCTCCTCCCCTTCTCAGCCAAAGCACAGAATGTATATTCCCTGCCTTTTCGATTAATTATTTGCTGTCTGCAGTGTGTCTCTTGGGAATGAGGGGTGAGATGCAGAGGAGAGTTCTCCCCAGATAAATAGTGTGAAATTTAGAACAAGACCAGCATAGCTACTATTAGGTAGCTCTGCTGGTATAAGAAGCATTCTTTGTTCTGTGGGACATGTATATTTTGATTCTGTAATGAGTTTATGCCATCTGAGATTAAAACCATGAATATGTAAGTCTTAGTGGAGAACTATGAGAAAGTATTTCTTGCAAAGAAGCTTTTAAATTAATTGCCATTTAATTCTACTCCATTGTTGTAACTCTGAAATGATGCTCTTGGATTAATTTGTAGAAACCAATAGCTAAAGTAGGTCACCAATAATAAGAACTTTTAGAGATTTGTAGTAAAATAGTTTTTTTCTACTTTATATTGGGTTTAAAATGTATGCTTACTGTTATTTCATTGTTCTGACTTATATGAGTCTATTCAAATTTTAATAGGATTTCAGGATTGATGAAACCTAAGAAATCCATTTCATATATAGTCTTTGTGTTGAATTTCATGCTGTTTTGTATAATTTATCTTAAATAATGCTTCTAAAGTCAAAAAAGACTTCATTATGCCTTGGAAGTGTTATCTGGATTAGAGATTGACAGCTGTACAACCCCTGTCATTCCAAACAGGTGAAAACCATGGAAAGTGTACACTGATATTAGCCTTCATTCATAGAATCATAGAATCATTTGGTTGGAAAAGACGTTTAAGATCATCAAGTCCAACCGTACCTGTCCACTACTAAACCATCTCCCTAAGCACCTCATCTGCCTGTCTTTTAAATACCTCCAGGGATGGGGACTCCACCACTTCCCTGGGCAGCCTGTTCCAATACTTGACAACCCTCTCCATGAAGAAGTTTTTCCTAATATCTAATCTAAACCTCCCCTGGCGCAACTTGAGGCCGTTTCCTCTTGTCCTATCACTTGCTACTTGGGAGAAGAGACCAACACCCACCTGGCTACAACCTCCTTTCAGGTAGTTGTAGAGGGCGATAAGGTCTCCCCTGAGCCTCCTCTTCTCCAGGCTAAAGAACCCCAGCTCCCTCAGCCGCTCCTCATAAGACTTGTGCTCCAGACCCTTCACCAGCTTCGTTGCCCTTCTCTGGACACGCTCCAGCAACTCGATGCCCTTCTTGTACTGAGGGGCCCAAAACTGAACACAGTACTTGAGGTGCGGCCTCACCAGTGCTGAGTACAGGGGAAGGATGACTTCCCTGGTCCTGCTGGTCACACTATTCCTGATACAAGCCAGGATGCCATTGGCCTTCTTGGCCGCCTGGGCACACTGCTGGCTCATATTCAGTCGGCTGTCGACCAACACCCCCAGATCCCTCTCCGCCAAGCAGCTTTCCAGCCACTCTTCCCCAAGCCTGTAGCGTTGCATGGGGTTGTTGTGGCCCAAGTGCAGGACCTGGCACTTGGCCTTGTTGAACCTCATACAGTTGGTCACAGCCCATTGGTCCAGCCTGTCCAGGTCCCTCTGTAGAGCCTTCCTACCCTCAAGCAGATCAACACTTCCTCCCAGCTTAGTGTCATCTGCAAACTTGCTGAGGGTACACTTGATCCCCTCGTCCAGGTCATTGATAAAGATGTTAAACAGAACTGGCCCCAACACTGAGCCCTGGGGAACACCACTCGTGACCGAAATGACAGTAATCAAGAGTATGCATAAAATACGTATGAGCTAGTAGCACTGATGCTTTAAAATATGTTGAATACTGAAAATAACTTCAGATTTATTTATTTCTCTCTCTCTGCAGTCTGCTGTAGAATACAGAAGTCTTCTGGATAGACTTCACAGGCTGGAGCAGGACTGCCTGAAGAGGTTCCTTCTGGTAAAGCAGGAGGAATATTTTGCAAAGGCTTATAGACAGCTGGCTGTTACCCAGAGAAAGGAGCTCCATAATATCTTTTTTACACAGATAACAAATGCAACTTTCAAGGGAGAACTGAAGTTGGAAGCAGCTAAAACATTAGCGGAAGATTACTCTAAAATACAGGTAATAGCATGATAACTGCATTCCTAACTTAATTACAGAATACAAACCCACAGTAACTTTTGAGAAATGTTTCAGGATAAATGTTATCACTTTTATAACTAATTTTCTTAGGAAGAATTTTAAAAAGTATAATGCCATCATTATGAACATCTAGGCTCTACGCAACTGTATATTGATGCATACACACAGCTTTTTTCTCCAACAGTGAGTTAGATGTATTTGCCACAACATCATGTGCTTAGTGCTGACTTTTGTTTTCATGGGTGATATTTCCGAAGCACCCAGATGCTTAAAGCTTGACTTTACTGCTCAGGAAAAATAAGACTAGTAGCTCACCTGTATCATGCAGAAGAAAGAAGTTTGAAAACATGTCTGCACCATGCAGTGGGAAATTGTGTAATATAAATCCCCAGTTTTTGCAGTGACTATTTTGATATATCTGCACATCTTGGGGCTCTGCTTAGCTCCTGAAAGCTCTGTTGGTGCTTTCTGCCCCTAAGCCCTCCCCCACAGGATGGTCTGAGGGCAGATTTGTGCTTGTGCAGCAAACTTCTCGTTCCAGGTCTACCCTCGCTGGTGTTAGTGGGGCCCTCAGCATGGTACAGGAATGTCAGAGTGCCATTTTCAAAAGTAATTTCAGACCAAATAAAGGGACTTGAGCAACTAAGAGAATAGTTAGGTACCTAAATCTATTTTATGAATGGTATTTTCTAAAACAGATCTGATGCAATCTAATGACTGATAAGTACCTTTGGAGGCCTGTCTGTTTTCAAACCCCTGTACGAATCAAGTGCTCTTCTATGCTTCAGAAGATGTACTGAGCCCCCCAGTCCAAATATGTAGCTTGTTGAAATTGTGGTATGTCTCAAGTGCTATGGTTTAGTACTTTGAGTGGTTGAGTATCTCTAGCTTATGTTGTTGGGGATGCTGATGAAGAGTATGTTGAGTTTTGTTTTCAGTTACATTTTAAGTCTCTTGCAATAGAATAGCTTGAGTTGTTTCCTCAAGGGTTTGGGTTTTTTTACTCCATTTGTGTTGAAAGCTAGTGTTCTAGATTCCAAAAATTCTGGGAATTGTTCTTCTGGCTGCTTCTTGAACAAGAGTATGATTGTTGTGGTCCTAGAAGCTGAGGGCCTGGAGGGTAAAAAGCAATATCTGGAAAGTAGGTGTCAAAGCATGTAAGGCCCACTCCTAAAATTAGATGCACTGTCAGATCTCAGTACAGAAAAGCCGCACATGGGCCACTATCAGATGTAGATGCAGCAAGCACTTGTGCAAAAGACAGTTGAGCAGCCAGCAGAAGATAGAGCAAGTGAAAGAAGTTTTGACAATGTTTTGGCTGCTCAGACATGGGTCACCTAAGTATCAGACCTAGTCTTGGCTATCTGATGCTAGCAGAATGTCTGCTATAGACCATTGTGTGCTTACCTCTGGTTTCTACCAGACCCATTTGTAGGTACCTAAACCCTTCCTGTTCCCCACTGTTGGAAGCAGGAACTTCTAAGCCAGCCTGTGTGCAGCAGGCTTTGCTTTCCCCACACTGTACTGGACACGTGTGGAAGACTTATCCTTGGGTTTGAAGTCACTTTAGACACCTTTGGAAATGTTACCCTTTATTTAACCATACAATACATTGTAAAGAAAAATGAAAGGAAAAAAAAAGAAAGAAGGACATGATGCTACTTACTGCTGTTACTGAACACATGCTGTCTTCAGGTCCCAGTTCAAGACGACCTTTCAGCCTGTGGATAGCTTTAAGCAGGAACAGTTCTACTAACACTGGTAGGGTTGCATGTGTATTTAATTGTGAGTACCTGATCAAATGACCTGTTAACTCAGGGCTCTCGGGAGGTGCACTGACTGTTCAGGAGAGTACACACAATATTGAGGTATTCAGGCCAAAAGCTCAGCACATTATTTATTTTGTGTTGTTGAAATAACTAATAATTTGACGTGATCATTAGAGTTAAGTTGATACAAGCTCATTGTTTTTCACTTCTAAGAGCTTTTTAACTTTGCCCTGTTAATGAACAAATCTAGTCTGATACCCACAGGTGTTAGCTGAAATTAACATTACATCTAATTAAATGTATTTGTTCACATTCTTTCCTGTAGGGAGACATTGAAGAGCTAATGGATTTTTTGCAAGCTAGCAAAAAATATCATCTGAATAGAAGATTTGCTTACAGAGAGTATCTTATAAGTAAGATACAGTTAAGGGATTCTCAAGCCTCTGCTCTTATAAATGCAGCAGCAACCCAGATATCAAGTCTCATTAATAAGATGGAAAGGTAAATATCTCAATTGTTTTCTTGGCAGCCATTTGACTATGTTATCTCAAAGACAATAGAATAGTCTTCAAAAGTCTTCTTGTCTGTGTTACCTAGCAGGAAAGGTACTTTGCTTGTTTTGCTAATATCTGTAGCTGTGTGGCTCAAAGACAAAAATAAATGTCTTGGCATAGGAAATATAATTCAGATACATCTTTCACAGAGAGTTCCCGTCCATCAGTTCATGCCTCTCTTTGGAATCAGATTATGAGAAATGGTCTGAGATGTTTTCACAGATGTCGTGGTTATATGAAAAGCCTTTGTGAGAAACTCTCACCTGTATGACCACCGCATCCATGGCTTAAATCATTGCAATGAACAACTGGGACTTCTCAAGCTGGAAAAATACATTCCACTCATTGTTTAATGCATGTTATTGCACCTAACAGTCACAAAACAGATCAACTGCAAAACAGAGAGAAAACCTGTAGTTTTAGTAATCCAAGACCTCATGGATCTCATCCCAAAAAATGTACCAAAAAAAAAATACTACCCAAAAACTTCCAAAACCAGCAAGCATCAGTACCAAGATGAAAAATTAATTTTTCTAGCACTCCCCTATTAAACTTCTCAGAGTATGCAATGGTCATAGTACTCTGTGGACAAAGGAAACATGTCCATAGTTGGAGACAGCATTTGTAGAGAAGCAATCCCATCTGACTTTCTGGGACTAGAACTAGTTATTTTCCTCTAACTTCCCACAACTGCTGCAGCAGGAATTCCTTTCAGGCAAATGTTGGCCAAACTGTTATGTTATTATTCATTCTCTATCTGTTGAGATTATAAAACTCCAGAATGTAGTATTGCAGATTATTTGCTAGTCGTCTTTTTTTTTCTACAGGCAAACTGAAATATCCTAGTATAAACCCTGAAGAAGTTATAATCTATGCTAGGTGGGCTTGTATTTCAGTTTCTAATTATAAAGTGATTTGGGGAATATTTACAAATTGGAGCATTAAAATTTGAGCAGCAAGAGAAGTCTGGTCTGAGTGGCTGGTACTTTAAATTTGTATCCGTAATATCCTCTTATTTTTCACTTTAGCATTGAATCTGCTTGTCTAAATATAGATACAGGTCTGTCTTAATCTATTGTGTCCAGCTTTAATAGCGTGCCTTAAACTTACTGTTATAGGTGGAATTTTAAAACACAGAACTGTTTGTATGGAGAAGAGAAACTGGGAAAAGATGTAGATTAGATATACCACAGATAAACAGATTCAGGGATACATAAACCAGCAAATAAATGATGAAAGGAGAGGTCATTTAAAGATGGAGCTTCATAGCATGTTTAAAATTTATCAGATAGCAAGGCAATTTCCAATTAACATGAAACAGATTTTGTGTGGCCAGAAATAAAGGTTATAAAAAGCCAAATAAAACCAAACGAATTCTAGGGAGGGTTGTGAACATTTTAAATGAAATAGAGCAGCCAGTTTTCAAGCTGGGCTTTCTAAAGATAGTATTTAAATAAAATGTCCCATTTGTCAGGACTGGCTGTGGGTACTCAGTGCCTTTGGAAATCAAGTCCATGGACTGCAGTGGCAAAAGGCAGGAAAGTAAGTTTTAAAATATAATCCGTAATGATAGATTTCGGGGATGTCAAGCTAGGCTTTTTGTGCTTTCCCTTAAAGAATAAATGGGCAGGATGGCGATACTTGAGGCAGTATTTATCCTGGGTTGTTCTGGCTGTCCCCAGAGGCAGGAAGTTCTTGACATTTTTGAACTACAGCAGCTGTAACATGTTGCATCGTTCTTTTGCCAGTATCTGCTCATTCACAAGAAGTTTCCTTCCTTCTTTGGTCTCTTAAAAACTGAATCCAGTTCTGCTGACTTAATAGGTATGAACAACTCAAGCTCCTTTAATAAATTTCTCCCAAAATTTTAATTTTTATAAGACCGCAAGCATTTCTTGTGAACTGTGTTTTAAAGTAGGCAATTGGTTATCTTTGACATAAAAGTTCAAAGCAAAACATTTCATATTGATCTCTTACTTACTTTTCTGAATAATTTCAATTTATATGGACCTTGTTATAAGCAAAGTAATTTTCTGAACAGTGTCCTGCTGGACCTTTCAGTGAGTTGGTGTTGGAAAGTGAATGCCTTCAGCAGCAATGCATTATGTAAAGTTTTCTAATAATCTCTTAAAACCTTTTCTGCTTGTAGCACTTTGCTATGTAGATCATTTATTGCTCTGAATTATTTACCTAAATTTCGATCTGGGCACTGGCAAGATGCCAGTTCAGCAGGTGAAACCCTGAAGTAGCTGAAGCAGAGTAACACGGGCACCATCTTGCAGGTTCTCTCTGTATAGTCTCTGTATAGCGTTGTGATTCAGCCTCCATGTACGTCCAGGCTGGTACAACTTTTCTGCTTCATATCTATCTCCCTTATATTTCAGTGATGCTCCTGTGCCTTCTCTAGCTTTCACAAAACAATCTTCCTTTGCTGGGGTCCAGCATCACTTAAATAGTTCTCCATAGCATGAAATACAAGCTACTGCTTTTTACTTCTAGTGCCCTCACTTCACACTTTCTCCTAATTTTGTTGGCTTTCAGTCAGTACGGAGAAGTAAAGGTCTGCCTCTGATTGACCTATGATACTGCTGCTGTTGGCCACACACTTCACCTGTGTTCCTTCCATGGCACTTGCTGCATTTGGGAGGATCTCCCTGTAAACATCCTTGTTGTTACTGCAGTATTCTCCTTCATTAAAATTCTCCTTGTTCAAAGACATTAAACATGTGCCTGCACATTTCTTCAGTGATTAGATGTCTGGTATGCTGAGACCAAGCAGTTTATCATACAGTCTATGCTGCCTCATTATCTTTCCCCTCTCCTTTTATTTTGTGTTTCAGTTCAGAGTCCTTTGGGAACAGCACATCTTTTAATTCTAATACTGTAATTGTTTTTATACTGTATTTATACAAAACCAGAAATGAAGTTCTCTTGCCAGGATTGAGCCTTCTAGGAATTACTGTAATACTGATTCATGTAAGTAAGCTGCCACATAAACTCCAGTAGACTTCTGTGGTGGTAGGTGTTTTGCCCATTATTTTTGTTACCTGGGATTTCTAAATAAGTAGATGCAAATAAATAAATAGATAGGTTTTACAATACTGCATCGCCTTCAGTTTGAGCTGTGGACGTATTGGATCTCTAAATAAATCGTCAACTTGAAACTGAAATAATGTAAACTCTCTCTCTCTCTCTCTCTCTCTCTTTTTTTTTTTAATCCTAGGAATAGGTAGGTATATATCATCTTCCAGTCATTCTGTGTTGCATGGCTTCCTGTATCTTTCATTTGCTGAATGGTTCCAGCACATCTATCTTTCTCTGTTGCAGTGAGAAAGTGTTTGGACAACATCCAGGTTCAGGTCAGGAATTGGTGCTTTCTATGCAAAGTTCCACGTTGACCTTTTCAACCCTACATTTTGGAAGGCCAGTGTGTTTAGTGTTAGAAATTACAGCTCACAAATGTCCAACAGCCTGGTCTGAATTAAGATGTTCTTTTATTCTTCTGTTGTCTGAGAAAGATTTGGGGAATTTCTGGTGTAAATATAATAGCAGGTAATTTTTGAAATTCAATTTGAGTTTGTGGAGAAGGAGGTTTTTCCAACTGTTGCAGGCATGATTGGGATCTTGCTTACTCTTTGAAATCAAATACTGTAGCATCTGGAGGTAGACCATAGTCTTAAACTCCCATTTGAAAGCACTGTGTACTTAAGACTGAGAATTTACTCTGTTAGATTATTGTATTTCACTATTAGTCTGAAATCTTTATAATTTTTCTGATGATGTAAATGTAATAGGAAATCTGAATATAAATCTTTTCATGGATATGATTGCTTTGTATTTTTAAAATAATTTTTAATTGTTTTTACTTGATTAGTTTACATCCTTTAAACAGAAAATTGTTTCTAATGAGGAGAAGGAGTTATAATAGACATCTAGAATTGCATTCCAGGGACATTAAATGAAAAATGTAAATATTATGAATAATATATAAGGTTTAAAATGTCTCATTTGAATTTTGCTTACATTACTAACTGATATGTAATTGGTTTTGCATTTGCCTTCTCTTCCTTCTTTCTTCCTGTTCCTTCTTCATACACCTTCAGTCTACCTTCACAAACTGCCTCAATTCTGCAGTCATCTCTGCGATTGTCTTTGTTATCTACTTGCTTGTTTGATCCCCCCAGGTATCACTGCTAAAGAAACAAAGATCATTCTGTGTGTCTACTTTGTTGAGCCTTATTATGGTACTAATTGCCTCAAATATCCTTTTGCTCTTAAGAATTTGGGATAACAGGCTTCAAACACTGTTATTACAGAGCAGGTCATCTACCTGAAAGTCATTTGAGAGTGCTGCTGGACCGAGCTGAGGCTGAAATTAATTCCATTAAACAGAAATTCGATCATGATTTAAAACAAGAAAAGCAAAAGCTTCACCAAAAGCTCATTACCAAGCGAAGGCGGGAAATGCTACAAAAGGTAATTATTTTCAGTATATTTATTTTCACAGGGCTTATCATGAATTAAAAATGGAATGAATTGAAAAATAAAGTGTAGTTCTTAAGACAGGGGTCAACACTGCCAGGAGCATGGATGAAAATAAGTGTCCGTTGTTTTTAGCTGTGTACTGCCATGTGTTGTATTAATTATGCGGTAATTAATAGCTGTTCTTTTAGAAAAGCCTGCAAGAAAGTAATATAACTGGAGAAACTTGTGAAGCCTCTCTACTTAGTTTAACCTGTCTAAGGGGGTTATGACAAGCCTCTGTAATGTGCAGACAGGCAAAAGCCAGCTCAGGTTCTGGAGTCGGTGAGGGAGGTGGCACAGACCTGTGACAGTCATCGTTTTCTGTGGGTTTCCTGGCTATGTGTGACTTGAATGACTTCTACAGCATAGTTAAAATTCAGCTACAAAACTATTTAAAAGATGCTGTACCTGTGACTGCTTGTGGTAGGACTGGTGTCACCTAACCTCAGCCATCTAAAAATCAAGGCTAACTCCAAGAGCTCCAAATCATCTCATGATGGAAGATGACTTGCAAGTTATCTGAGATAAATGGAAGGGAGTTGTTATCCAAAGGTCCCTATCTTTCTCTGTCTAAAGGATGTAGAAACAACTCTCTTGGATTAGGTGATAATGTCTTTAGATGACCAAAGTTAGGCGAGATTAATTTTACCTTTTGCGGGATATGTATTTCAGTGTTTTCTGCTCTTTAACAGATATCAGTGCATGAAGAGACAGCAGGTATAATGATGGAGACTTCATTTGTTGTATTTATTGTCAGTATAGGTAGCTTTGGTTTAGCTTTCCAATGAAATTGCTGCATGCTGTAAGATAAGGAAAATAAAAAAAAAACACCTTTTTTTTCCTCTCTTCCCCCCCCCGCCTTCTTTTTCTTCTTTGGTATTTGATCCAGATTCACTTCTGGAACACTGCCAGATCTTTACAGTTCAGCCAGTTGGGGTGATGTCTAAGATCATGCCACAAGATCATGCATTTGTTTAGGTTTTAGCCCTTCTATCTAGCAACAATCCAAATTATTGCAGGCCTGTGTTAGCCCTTCTAGCTAACAATAATCTGAATTATCGCAGGCCTGCTAGGTGCACACAAAGCTATCATGTTGAGGGCTAGGCACGTCTCTGGACACTGAAAAGCAGTTTTGAGAACACTGAAAAACAAAAGTATGAAATTTTGCATTGCTATGAAATATGTATTTAAAGAGCTAGAATTTGAGATGTTCCTTCTCTTAACCTTGTTCCTCCTTTTGACAAATGAATCAGCAGAAAGAGCATCGGAAGGAGCAGCTGTCACTTGGAGACCCCTTCAGAATTACTAAGGAGGTCACTCACTACCTGAGCCACTGGAAGAATCTTCTGAGTGATCACACCATTGAATTTGAAGAACTTACTGAAAAGCTCGACAATGAGGCCAGTGAAGAGCTGAAAGAGCTTCTATTTAGTCTAACAGAGAAAACCATTGAAGAGCTTAAACGTGTTCAGTATGGAGTATTTGTGCAAGAACTGGTAAAGCTTAGTGTGCCAAAGATGTTCCTGCTGGAAGCTGTGGAGGAACATAAGAAAGAGATGGTTGTTAAACATGAACAGCTTGAAAGGGAAGAGCGTGACAGGAGCATGGCCTCTGAAGAGCTGCTTCAGCTCACCAGGCAGAAGCTGAGCCAAGAACTGGAAACGAGCCTTTTGGAACAAAAAAAATTAAGGAGCTGGGAACAATCAGTATTCATGCAAGTATCTCTCTGTACCCTTTTCTTAGTTATTCTTCCAAATAGAGATGAACTAGGAGTTTTCACACCTGCCTGGGTATAATTCCTAATGCTCTGTTGTGCACTTGGGAATTGATTTTTCACAAGCGCTCAGTCCCTGCGGTGCCAGTGGATGAGCTGGCATTCCTAGCACTGCAGTGGAAATCCCAAGAAATGGCCGTTTTGAAACCAAAACGTGGGGTGTTTTTATACTTCTGTTCGCTCAGTGTCAGGTTTCACTTGTGCATCTTTGATTATTATTCTCAGTCTGTTCTCAGAGGTCCAGCACTTTGGAAATGTCATTTAGTATGTCAGGCCTAATTAGCCCCACGTTCAATTTCAATATACTCCTTCCAGACCCAAGTCAAGGCTTACTGGCTGCTTGTTTTAAGCTCTGCCATAGTATTTCCACACATTTCATAAATACACAGCACAGTAGTGTACCTCTCCAGCTCGTGGGCTCCACGCATCAGACTTGGCCGATTTGGCCTGCTGACAAAGTGCCCCTGGCACTGAGCCCCCAGCCAGAGGAGGTGTCGTGGCACGGGTGATTTTGCAGAGAGGTTTGCTGGCCCCGGGCACACATCTTGGCCATTGCTGCTTGCTACGATGTGACCCTGGGGAGGTGGGAAAGCGAGTGGTGGCCTTGCCACCATTGGGAGACCTTGCTCCGGGAGAGACCACGGCTGCAGCCGACAGCCGATGTGTGTGGTGCCTCTCAGACTGGGCAGCAATTTCCCCAAGAGATTTGCACCATTCGTTAGCATTTCTTCTTAGCTTTCAAGTACATTTATGACGTATTGCCTGAATATTTACACTACTACGTTTCCTATACAATGTCCATTTAATAACAGACATTTAGAGACATGGCAACATGAAAAAATAGTCTTCTGTCAAAATTGCAGCTTTAGGGGAAGCAACTGGAACAGGCAAACCTATATTAGGCTGTCCGCCCCTGGAGCAAACGTACCGGGCATGAGAAATTGAACAGGGTGGGGGGTGGGGGAGGGAAGGCAATAGTTAAGGTTTCTCCTTCATATCTCTTCTTTAAAGCAAAACAGATTTGCATGGGCAGTTTTGTCCAGACAGCATCTTTGTAAGTTTGCCTGCTGCAGTGTCAAACCATATAAAAGAAGGATGAAAAGAAACCTTGCCCATTACTTGTTTGGTTTAAAAAAAAAAAATCCATTTGTCTTGTTTTCGTTCTAATTTCAAGGCCTTTGTATTTTATTTGGCATTTTAAATACTTTTCTGTAAGCCATTTCAAAGTATTTTCTAACTTGTCTTATTATCTCTTATTTATATTGCTGCAAGCAGACCTGCACAAGCAGGGAAGTAGATTGTGTGACCCAGCAGGTCTTTCCTATTTCTAACTTCCGATTCTGTGATGACTGTGTTCCAGCCTGCAGTCTTGCGTGTTGTATTTGTTAAATGCTGTCTTTATTTACAGCAACAGTAAGCTGTTTGTTTTTTTCCAGTAAAATATGGGAAAATACATACAAAAAATGCAGCATTTGCACAACTGTTCTATCAAAAGCCCCTTAAAATCTTTCACTCTTTATGTTCAGCCCACTGTCTGCCAATTTTGCTAGTTCGATGACAGATGCCACCTCTCATGTTTATGTTCTTATCTGCTGTCTAGTTTTCATAAAGAATTATTTTGAATGATAGCTTTTCATTTTTGTTGCTTATCAAAGAAACTATGAGTTAGTCCAGAATATTTATGAAGATCATTAATGTTTAAAGTTCTTTTTAAACATGGACATGACAAAACTGTGATTTGCTGTATTTTCTTTTATATCTCTGTCTGTATATCTGTATATATGGATATATAGTATGGATTTTCTTCTAAAAGTCTAAGACAACATGAGAAATGGTTAAGTATACTGTAAATGCTTGCTTGGAGTAATATTGCCTTGAAGTAAGTAATTTTTCAAAGAGAAAAACTTTATTCATTAAAAATGTTTTAATTTAGGATTTAGCTGTACTTTGCTGAATCAGTAAACAGAAATAAGGATTTCTAAACTCAGAAATATTTTAGTGAAATGATGAGGTGGTATAGGCCTGTGATATACTGAATAAAAGCATCAGTCCTAATGGAACATACAGTATAATGTATTTTTAAAAGAAAACTACTTTTTTTAAAATATACTGTTCATGCTTTAAATACAAATACATTTTTGGGGAAATAGAGAAAATTTCCAAACAAAAAATTATGCTGTTTTTTATGAAATACTCTTAAGGAAATATTTCAGTCACAAGAAAGATGATGAAGGTAGTCTAAGATTAGTCACAACTGTTAATGTTGTTAGTTATTTTATTATAGTTAGTTATTATAGTTATTTTATTAACATTTGTAAATGTTGTTTATGTTAATTTAGGCTTTAACATGCTTTATTTTTAAGTCAACTTAAGCTTGACCTGAGGATGAGTTCCCCAGACTCCTGTGTTGAGAACCTTCCTTCTACAAAATGGGAACTTTGAGTGGTTCAGATTGCTGCTAAAATATATTCTGTGTTGTTCAGACTGCTAAAAGCTTTCTTACAAAGAATGGCTGGAACCCTTGTGACTTGGTGATGGGAGGGATGACATATAGAAGTTCATTATAAAGAGATACTTTTTAATTTTATTTTTTTTCCCCCCTCAGTAGCTGTGACTGCCAAGTGCTGGGAAACAGCACAGGGAGGCTTTATGGGAAGCTTTTATCTCGATTTCAGCCCTAAGTTCAGAGTTTGTATTGTGTGAAGAGGTCTATTCTGTGCATAGAAAATATGCTAAAATATGCTAAAAAATATTTATTTATTTTTAAAATATTCAAAACCTGTTTCCCCTTGAAAATGAAGTTTTATGGTCCATGAAATTCTGTATGCAGAATATCCTCAAGGATATTTTGAACATGTTGAGCAGCTCAGTCCTATGTGTGAAATCGTTAACTGATGTATGAATAAGACAAAAAAGGATGATCATTGTCGTGTAAAGTATTTGTGTGGATGTCTCTTACATTTTATGTAAAAGGGCCTATATTGCTGAACAGCGAATGGCTTTTGTTTTTTTAACAGGCAGCTTCTAAGTTTACCCCTCTCACTATCAGAAGAGGAATTGCTTAGAATGAGGCAAGAGCTGCACTGCTGCTTCTCTCAGGTGGACAGCAGCTTGGCTTGGCCCAAAATAAGAGCAAGAACCTTGATTCAGGCTTTCGAGGTGGAGCGGAGGGACGCAGAACTGCTGAAAGTCGATCAGAATTTAGCAACAACTAATAAACAGGTGGGAATGATGTGGGATCAGTGTGGGCATGTGCAAGGGGTTGATGGGTGTATCTGCAGGTTGTTGGCCTCTGCTGCAGGTATGGGTCCATAGCTTCTCCATAGGTGTGACAGTGGTGCACACCTCTGTGGATCGGTGGACCTTAAAGATAATTGTTTGGGTAGCGGTTGGATAAATATTTTTTTCACATATGCCTGAGTATTTCTGCTCCTTGCATGTCCTCCAGCTTTCCCAAGAAGGCAGCATAGGTATAAATAAGCAGATGGATGGCCAAAAGGGGCTTCATCTCTGAGGAGAGTCAACTGAAATGCCACAAGTTGGAGCAGTGCTGAGCCTTGCTCTGAATGTCAGGGACAAGATGGGTCCTTTACAGCCCAAACTGAGGTTTCTCTGGCAGCCCCTACACAGTACTAAATTTGGCACTAAATCAAGGCAAGATTTAAGGAGGTATTTTTAGGGGAGTGTCCTACACTGTCTTGTCCATGTAGGAGAAGGGCAAGGGGTATTAATTCATTCAGTAAAATGTAAAATGTGTGGAATCATAAATTATTTTGAATTCTTAAATAGGAGGAAAAAAAGTGTTTCTTGTATGAATTGTATCCAATACCATCATAAAAAGGAGGACTTTCCCTTGCTTTGTTTTTGTTATATTTTTTGAATGTGTAAACTAACTTGGGTTAATTGTACTAGGAATTAGCCTCGTTCAAAACCTTAATAATTTCTGAAGTACTAAAGAAGGGAAATGACTTTGCAAAGCCTTATAGTTGAACAGATGTTATCATTTCCCCAAGAGTACATTGTACTTAGTTGATATTCTTGTAAAGAAATATAAAGGTCAAGAATAATTTGATTACATGGAACAGTGCCCCTTAATACTATCATGGTTCATTTGTGATTCATATACTGTGTCTTGAAAACAATGTAGTTCTTAAATTAATATTCTTTGTTCATTTTTAACCATACTGAGGAGACAACATATCAGTTAAAATCTTCTCTTATTATCACTGCTAAAGCTTGTTTAAAATCAGTTTTCATGGAAAGGATGAATATATAATTCTGCTTGAAAGAAATTAAATCCAAAATTTCCAACTTTGAATGTCTGAAAGGAATCTTCTGAATCAATAGGCAACACCTTCATTTCAGAAATATTTTCTCAGTGAAAGTCATCCTTGCCAAGTGTTTCATTAATTGGTGGATCTGCCAACAATAGCAAGTAATAATCTTAATGTTAGCATCCTTATACACCTCTTACAAATAAAGCATTTGGTGCTCATCTTCTTACAGCAGCATTCTAAAATGAAAAAAACAGGATCCAGGAATAGAAATAAGATAGATATTCTGAAGAAATCTTTACAGGACAAAATTTTAATTTATGAAAACTCAGTGAAAGATGAAAATTTGACTAAGGTAAGTGCAAACTTTTTCTGTACTGAGGTCAAAACCCAGATCTTTAGTAATTAAAGAATGACAGTTTTCTATCAATGTGAATAAGAACCAGATAAAAAAGGCATGAGGTATAGTAGCATGATGCACCTCTATTCTTGCCTGTGTTTGTCAAGATGTTGTATTTCAAGCTTAGTAGTTTTGGCTTTGTTTTAATTTTTGCGCCTTAGTTACAGAACTGATTTCATGTCTCATCCTTTTTTCTTCCGGTGGTTCTGGGGCTTGGCATATGGTAGTTTTCTTAGTAAAGCTTTCAAAACATAGAATCATAGAATAGTTTGGGTTGGAAGGGACCTTTAGAGGTCATCTAGTCCAACCCCCCTGCAGTGAGCAGGGACATCTTCAATTAGATCAGGTTGCTCAGAGCCCCGTCTGACCTGACCTTGAATGTTTCCAGGGATGGGGTGTCCACCACTTCCCTGGTGGTTCTGTTCCAGTGCTTAACCACCCTCATTGTAAAAAATTTCTTCCTTATATCCAGTCTAAATCTCCCCTCCTTTAGTTTAAAACCATTACCCCTTGTCCTGTCACAACAGGCCTTGCTAAAAAGACTGTCCCCATCTTTCCTGTAGGCCCCCTTTAAGTACTGAAAGGCCGCAATAAGGTCTCCCCGCAGCCTTCTCTTCTCCAGGCTGAACAACCCCAACTGTCTCAGCCTTTCTTCATAGGAGAGGTGTTCTGTCCATCTGACCGTTTTTGTGGCCCTCCTCTGGACCTGCTTCGACAGCTCCATGTCTTTCCTGTGCTGAGGGCTCCAGAGCTAGACGCGGTACTCCAGGTGGGGTCTCACCATAGCAGAGTAGAGGGGCAGAATCACCTCCCTCGACCTGCTGGCCACGCTTCTTTTGATGTAGCCCAGGATATAGTTGGCTTTTTGGGCTGCGAGCACACGCTGCCGGAAGGGGCTTCGCTGCATACTTCAGTTGAGCAAGATTTAGTTCTTGGACCTTTCCTAATGCTACTGAAAACCCAGAAATGTGTTCTTAGATCCAAACACTTCTTGGGTAGGGGCTGAGTTTATTTGTACAGAGCTTATTGAAAGAGAGCCTTGATTCTGGTGGGTATCTCTTAAAGGCTCACAGCCCCAATCTAAAGTTAATCCTTAAGGAATGAGTGGGGCAATGCCAATATGAGATTTCGGAGGCTTTTTCCTTCTCTGCCAGCATATGTTCCATGAGGTCTTGTTCGTGTTCCTTAACCTTTCTCTCCTTCTCTTTCCCACTTGTAAAATGTGGGTAATATTACTTTTGTGTATCAGGTGAACTTTACAATGATAACTGTGTTAGACATTGGTGGTGCACAGCTATAACTATGCGGAATGAGCAGGTGCCATTGGTAGTTAAAATTAATAGATAAAAATAGTTTCACAAATGATTGCAATATCAATTTTAGCACTAATTTGGACAAAATTCTGTTCTTACGCCTCTTTCCTGTGCTTTTTATACTTGTGTCCTGAGGAATGAAAAATACTGGCTCAGCATGTTTATTCAGAAATAATTTCACTTTTATGTGAGAGCAACACATTGTTAGCATTGGTTGCAGATGATAAAAGCAAATGTTTATCTAGTCCAGCCCACAGTCTTTGAAAGTGAGAGCAGGTGCTTGGGCAAGAATGCAGCAAGTGTGCAAGTGCGTTCTGGCAGTCTTTAATAGTTTAATAACTCTGGTTCAAGAATGCCCTAATCCTATAATGGAGGCATTTAAACTTTTGGCTGCAAAACCTAATGCCCTGACCTCCAAAATTTAGATTTTTTTGGTTGGTTGGTTGGTTGGTTTTTTTTGGTTTTTTTTGCACTGTTACTTGAAAGTACAAGAGAGTATGGGCTAAGCTCTTATGTTACAAAAAGTACTGAATGCTTGTTTGGTCTGAATATTGCCTTACATTTTTGTTAGAATCTTGTTTTAAAAATGGAAAGTTAGCTTCTCTAAGCCTCATTGTTTCGGTTTTATATGCCCCATCTGGGATACCTGTTGTTGTTCTAATTGCATGGCTGCACATTAGTTACAAAAAGCCAAATGCTTTGGACTTTTCCCAATAAAGAAGCTAAACTATTGCTAAGGAAAATCGTTAGTTCTCACATTATCGTTAGGACACAGAAGTATTGCAATAAACCTTACAC
Organism: Balaeniceps rex; assembly: GCA_013401315.1. Classification (NCBI taxonomy): domain Eukaryota; kingdom Metazoa; phylum Chordata; class Aves; order Pelecaniformes; family Balaenicipitidae; genus Balaeniceps; species Balaeniceps rex. The sequence continues at coordinate 67,517 of VYZW01004984.1, forward strand.
TGGTCACAGAAGTTGAGTTTCTTTCTTGTGGCTGTTGCAATCAGTTACCTTGTTCTTCATTTAGAATCTTACACTTCTAAATTTTACATTAATGTGAATACTTTTATCATCTAACTCAAAATTAACCATTTGAAGTTGCACAACCAATTCAAGGCAGGGAAAAAGGATGATGGAGCAATACAGCTCTGCTGTATTTCTGCCTTCACAGCTGCTGTTCTCCTGCAGACTTCACATGGTATTGTGGGTTCTGTCTTGCTACAGGATGGCTGTAAAATGTTTTCCAGCTAATGCTTATGAAAGCAGCAGCAGGATGTGTTTTGTAATACTGTAAAACAGGTGTGATAGAGAAGAACAATTCATAGACAGGAGGTAGTGAGCTGGGAGGCCATGGCAAGAAGTTTGAAGCCTAGTCTTGGAGCACCTGAGAGTATTATTGACCTTGCTGTGCAAATCTTCAAAAGCAGGCTATGTCTACTTCTTTTGTGTTTCATAGCTGTTTTGAGCTGTGTTTGTGCATGAGGAAGTAGCTGTTCCTTTCTGAAATAGCAGTTGCCTATCTCAGAAGAAACACAGTGGTAAAAATACTGGCATTCTTTAGTCTATTTTCCCTGCTGGGCTTAAAAAAAACAATAATAAGACTTGCATGAGAAGTGTCTTTGAGGTTGCAGGTAACCAAGTATGTTTTCAGATTATTTCCCTTATTTGTAATATTTAGGACTGTGACAACACTAGTAATTAGTCTGAACTCAGTGAGGAACTTAGAAGCCAGTGCTTTCAAGCAAGGGACTAACCATAGTGCATTTACGGCATTGGCATTTTTTTGTGTCGTTTGGATGTTTCAGGTGGAATCAGCAGCAAATCTTCAGACCTATGGGAGCCGATTCTTCATAACCAAAGTAGTTTGACACTCTAATAATATTATGTCAAATAGTACAATGTCAAGCAGTATTTTACAGTCTTCTGTTTGGTATGATAAAGGCTTCAAGAATGGCCAGGGGATATTAGTTTATAACTAGTTTATAATTTAGTTTGTAATCAATATTTGATCCAGCTTCTACTGAAGTCACCTTCTAGGTCACACTGAAGTCAGGTCTACATGCAAGCTTTGATTTTCACAGATGTATTTCTGTTTGCAGAGCTGTGATTTCAGAGCTGACAAGAGGCAGAAAGAAACTCATGTGGCTAGGGGTAGATAGTAGTACCAGTTGAGTAATGCAACATTTTGTTTGGTTAAGAGCAGTTAATTTACTGTATAATGTTGAATAGATGCTGAATGATAAAGCTGAACATCATTCCCATGTATTTGGGCATGCTTAACGTATGGCTTCGTACTTAGTAATATGCAAATAGTATCTAGTTTTGCAGTTTGGACCATAAATCTTATGAATCATGGACTATACTGAACATGTATAAACTTCCTGTTATTTGAAGTGGTTGACAAAAGTATAAGTGTTTCGGTCATCAGTGTCATCTCTTTTGCCTTTGAATTCAGCTGCAATTAAAATATACATTCTTGTGTCTCCTTATGAGTGAACTTGAGTTGTCAAGCTGCATTTCCATCCTTATTCATTATTCATTTTAATGGGTTCAAGCTTACACTAAAGGTGATCAGTCATTTACTCACTCATTCATCTATTCATTATTCATTCATCCCCAGATTTCATATATGTATAATTCATTTAAAATCATTGTGTCTGAAATTGAGCCTCCTGTGAAGAAAGAAGGAAACTTTAAATTCAGTTGTGTGCACACACCTGTCAAAACATTTCTGTGTGATTTTTTTTTTTTTTTAATCTGCATTTTTAAAAGTTTATAGCATATCTTGTTCCTAAACCACAAAGGCAGCCTTCAGATATTACTTACTAATTTTGTGTCTCATAAAAGCATATATTTTCCCCTTTCTTGAGATGTTGTAAAAATGTGCATATCCTGTCAGGCAGTATCTTAGACGTGTAAATAAAAGCTGGAAGAAAAGACAGACCATCTCCTCAATGTGTGTATATTGTCATAACTCATTCAAGCTAGTAGTGTTGTAATTCTATTAGTTAAGAAGCTGCCCTAATACATTGAATAGGGAGCATCACGTAGACTCTAAAACGTTAGTTCTTTTGAAAATGGACCTATTTACTTCCAGTCAGGTAGGTCTGCTTGATTCCCCCCCCCCGCCCCATTCCTTGAATAGGTGTATTGTAATGAATTGTAAGGAATATTGTAATGAAAATCATAATATAAATAATTTAGTCTTGCGACAAAAGCATTGGTTGTTCTCATCCGTCTTCGTTTTCCTGCTTTTTAAGTAAACTCAAAACTCAACGTTGCCAAAGTTTTGAAAGGTGACTTGTGGCATTAGTTGTCCAACCTTGTTCATTTCTAACATGAATTGCCCCTTAAAGTGATGTCTGCTGTAGCAATGCATCTCCCTGAACACCTTGCTAGATAGCAGCTGTTGTTAGCAAAGTATTAAGTGGCTGGCTGAATTGGATAAAAATTCCTTGCCTTCCTTTCCTTTAGAAGCTATTTCTTCTGGTATTTGTTGACATGTCTGCTTTACTGTTACTTCCATTCCATCCTGTCTTTAAGAATCACCTGAGAGTACAACAACTTTCACCACTGAGAAGAGGGGTGAGCGCAAGTCAATGGAAACTTCACAGCTGAGACCTTAAAAAATTGGACGGTCAGACAATACAGCTCTGAAAATTCCTAATTGCTTTTGAGAACATTGTCCTGTGTCACAGTGATCAGTAGTATAACAATTAATTCAATGTGCCTTTCAGAACAAAAACTTGAGTCTTATTTGAGAAATCAGCCTTGTGCACAGACTTTTGAAGAAAGATTTTTTCTTTATTATTATTTTTGTTTTAAATATTTGCCTTGGCACTGAGGTGTGGAATAGTCTTGCTTCTAGGCCTTAGTCTTATGTCACTGGCTCTGTGGTGGGTTGACCTTGGCTGA
>VYZW01004985.1:5631-43844 GCA_013401315.1 Balaeniceps rex
TGCTTTGCTTTGCTTCACCACAGTATGTGATACAGCACTTACAGCTCTGTCAGCAGTCACTGGCCAGTCTTGCGTGCCAGGAAGAGAGACCCTCCCATGCATTTGTGACCTCTGGGCTTGATTATTATCTGCAGGAATGAGATGACTAAGCTGAAAAATGCTCAGCTGGTTCGTAATTCAGCACATGAACAAGACAGGCTGCTGAGAAGACAGCACTCATACACCCCGCTCTCTGGACATGGGTCCCTGTCAAAGACAGAGCTAGACTGAAGTTTTCAGCACCCTGCATCAAGGCCCAAGTGACTTATGCCATTAACTTTTCTTCCACATTGGCTAATATTTCACCTGAGGAGGAGAATGTTACCTTCAGCAGTGATATCTGTTGGTATGAAGGGCAGGGATTCCTCCTCAGTTGGTCTGTGTTTCTGGGTGTTAATCTGTAAACAGCCAGAATTACTGTAGGCCTCATCATTTTTACAGCAAAGTGCAGTTTATGCTCCTCCGAGCTATTCTGCTTGCAACATCAAACAGACAAAATCACAAAACCATTTCAAAGCTAGGGAATGTGAGGAAAAAGTCTTTATTCTCTCGGTGGTGCTCAAATGTGGCCTAAAGTCTGGTCCTACTGAAGGTGAAGTTGGGTGCATCTGTATCCACACTAGTGATTAGTTGTTTTCTGGTTTACTCCCAGGCTACGCTCTGGAGTGAGCTAGCTATTTCCTTCCAAAAGGAGACCTAGAAACAGTTGACATGATAATTTGTTCCAGGGTCTGTTCCTGGATGCAGCCCATGCCAAGATTGACTCCTTCCATCTAGGACATTCCTCCCACATTATCCCATGTGGTAATGCAGCACATATCCTTCGTGTCATGCTATGAAAAACACAGCTGTGCCAGACTGCATGCAGCACAACCTTCGCATTATTTTAGGCATTGTGAACTGGAAAATGATGACAAATATTTAGTCTATCCTTGACATAGAGGAATCCCCTTTATGGGAGGATATAGGAGGGGGATGCCTTTAATTTACAGCCACAACGATTACATGCTGGGGAGCATGGTGAGGTCAGTGCTGGTTGTCCTGTGGTGCCTGTAAATGCTAAGATTTTTCAGCCATTAACATGGGAGAGATCCTGTGAGACCACTTGTGAGACCACCTTGTCAGGCGAAAAAAATCTTCATCTATTGGTAAGACCTTTGACCTGTTTGGTATATAGAAAGAGGAGACACCTCTTCAAGGGCACAGGTGGTAAAAAGTAACAAGAAAATAAGAAAGCATCAGTCAGAAAAATGTAATGACACTGCTTTGTAGAATTAATCACAGAAAAGTTGTTTTCCATGAAAGTCTTCTGATGGATTCTTTCACTTATTTGGTGGGGCAGAGGTGTATAATATTCTATCATCAATAATCCAGCTTCTTTCATAAATGAGCCAGCACATACTGCCTCCTCATCACTATCCAGATCAGGATCATGTGTACCTGGTTTTAGGAAATGTAAAATAAGCTCAATAAGCATTTTTTTCCTGAAAACAATGTGCCATAGTTCCAAGACTGAGTAGTTTGGGGAAAACTGGTGGGTGTTCATAGCAGTAAAATAACATCTTGCAATTAAATTTCAAGATCTAATTCCCAAAGAGATACAAACTCCATATCTATGTATGCATGTATGTACATATTTAGGGATTGCCTCATTCATCAGAGAAACAGAGCCAGTTGTTGTGAGGCTGGAACATAACAGCTGCTCAGTAGCTGATACTCCAACATTTTACAACAGGGGTGAAGAACAATAACACCCTCAAGAGGCATTAAAATTAAATTTTTATCAGAAGTCTTTGGCAAGCATAGCAGTTCTCTTGCATGCTGTCAGTGACCACAGGCAGCTCACCTGGCATACAGAATTTTAGCAAGCGGATAAGTATTGATGGTAACACCATCATTTTCCATGACTTTTTGTTGGGTTATCTCTCTTCTGACTACAGATATGTCCTTTTTGCTTACAGGTTGTGGCAGTCAGTTTCACACCGTTATTCTCTGAATTTCTGTAGACATTCTTATACTGGTTCTGAACACACAATAGATAACTTTCCATGCTATTGTCTTGAAGACAGATGACGTGACAGTTTACCATAGGTTGTACGACTGCTGCAGGACAGAGAAGTATATGGAATACAAGTGAAAACAACTATATGCTTTTCAATGAAACATATCATAATAGTATAAAAAATATTCTTTGACTATATAGTTTAGTTTCTTGGCAATATTCTTCCTGGCAACAAAAACACCTCCAGTACAGTTTGCAATGATTATTCCAATACTTTTCCAGCTGACATCAGCCAGGACTGTGCCTCTGTAGCGACACTAATGCTGGCCTATTTATGTAACTATGCTCAGGGAATGCTTCTATATGCAAGTCCATCCACACTTCATTAAAAACATTGAGCACATTTTTTTTCCTTATTTAGTGTCAGAGTTATATGCTTTAGATTATAAATTCAAACTTGCATAGTTACTAGACTCACATGGCACAAAGCACAGGCCAGGCGCAGTTTGCAAACACCATTAAAGTGTTTTGTATTTAGTTTTTGGATGTTCTAGGTTTTTTATTGTTTTAAAACATTGGCAAAAATACGGGCAACAGTATCAAAGCCCTAAAGGTTAGAAAATGAAGCCAAATGCATGAAGGACTGTTACCCAACCAACAAGATACTTAGGGAATATGTCGGCTCACAAATAAGACAAGTAAAACTTTTTGTAGTTTCCCACAAGCTGAACTCATTTTCACTGCAGTCCTTGTCCTAATCACTTACCCTCAGATGCAGAAACTGAGCCATACCCCTGCATGTATAAATAAAGGCACATTTTGAATTTAGAGGATAAGGATAAGGGTCAAAGTGAAAAAAAAATGGTAGAAGAAAGGGGAGGAAAGACAAGGGTTATAATAGTATCAAGTAGCTACACAGTGAGGTGTATAAGCATCTTAATGCTAATGAATACAAAGCTTAAAAATTGCATACTGCCATTTTTGTCTACTGCTCCAGTGATCTAACTGAGAAGTGAGGAAACTTGCATACGCAGCTGCATTCAGAGCACTGAGGAAGGAAGCTGGGTAGATTTCTAGGAATGCTGGAACAGAGTGCTTAACTAAATATGTTTCCTAAAGATAGACTTTATTTTGATTTTGGAAACTAAATCAAATTCCTCTTAAGCAGATATTTTTTGTTAAAGAAAAAAGTTTGAATGGCAAGAACTTGAGGATAATATGAAAAATCTTAAGGTTGCAAGTGTATATTTTAGTATATGAGTTATTACATTTTCCTACCTTTGATTTTCACATCATGTGAGCACTGTTGTGTGTAGCCATTATGTGCATGTTCCCTTTGCTTCTACTTCTTCATTGTAGTTTTCTGCAAGAAAGATTTATGACATGTCACACTATGGGGATGACTGGCTAAGGCATCAAAAGCAATCTTGCCTTAAGCTTATTTCTATATTGCATAAGATTTGAATCACACCAAATGTCTGTCCTTATAATGCGGTCCTTGTTCTTACTAAACTGCCATCAACTGGTGCTGTGAATGACCAGTCTGGGACCATATTTGCCTTCATTAATGCCAATAGCAAGCTTGTCATCAAAGAAAGTTGATTCAGATCCTCAGATAAAAGATATTAGTATGACTATGCATGCATTGCCTTTGGTTCTAGGATAGGCTTTGGAGCAATTCTGTTTGGCTGCAAAGGCTTTGGAAACAAACACAAAAGTAGATAAAATTGCTTAGTTGCCATCAGTCAGTGTGAAATGACTTTACTGAGAAAAAATCCTGAATGTTATGATACTGCCAATACAAATGTGGCAGTAATACAGTCTGGGGGCTATTTGAGGAGAAAGAAAAATTGTTTCATTGCTTACTTAAAAAGACTACAAAATGAACAAGTAAAAGACTGGTTTGACTATCTTTTGCAGGAATTTTGCATCAGAGGACTATGTATTAGTTATTCAGGCAATAATGTCTCAGTCTGGATTGCAAAATCAGGTATGTGGATTTAAAAAAAGTTACCTTATGTTTAAAACCACTAAGTTTAGCCCTATAGATATTTTTCTTTGGGTCAGGGGGAGAGGAGCTTATTTACAAATTAGTCATCTGGTCTGGATACCTACAGCAAATTTGTTTCTCTCCTCATTATGAACTTCTGAGCTTTGTCAAGAAAAAGTGTGGACTACAGGAAATATCATGCTTTACAAGAGAGCTGTACATATATGGTATGAAGCCACAGGTTTTGATGCCTTTACTGCTTTAGAGCTGTGAAATATTTTCATGAAGAATATTTATTGTAATGTTGCATTATGAGTTTCTGGGGTTGGTGCTATGAACAGTAATGTCATGCCTTTGTAATATACTATTGACTTTTATTCTTTATATGCCTTTACAAGCTTTTTTACTTTTACTTCTCTCTATGCAAGTTTGTGAATAAATATATATTTCAAATGATTTATGGAAGTGGCAAATTTCTATAAATATGCAGAACTCACTTATATAAATGGGCAGAGTAAAGGAAAAGATCATAGAAAACAGAGTTGGCAGAGGTTTGGGGACATTATGTAGCCTACATTCAGCCTCAAGAATTCAACTCTACCTTTGCCACCCCTGGCAAACATTTGTCTAACCCCTCCTTAGAAGCTCCCAGTGACAGAGATTTCACAATCACCCAAAGCAATCTATTCCCACGCCTAGTGATTCTTACAGATAAAAAGGGTTTCCTGATATCCAACCTGAATTTCTCTAGCTGTAATTCGAGTGTATTTCTGCTTGTCCTCTCTCCAAGGACATGAAGAACGGATTATTCCTTTGCTCTTTGTGGCAGCCCTTTCTGTACTTAAAGACTGTTATCAGGTCTTCCTTCAGGCTTCTCTTCTGTAGACTAAACAAACCCAATTTGTTTTCAATTACAGCTTAACGTTACTTAGCTGTCTGCGAGATGTAATGTGGAAGGAGCATTTGCAAAGAACACAGCATTAGGACAGTTAAAGAAAAGTTTCAGAAGACACACAAGAAGAGTGCTTAGCTCTGCACTTTATGTGCTTCTGTCCCATTTATTTCCTAAATTTAAATTTAGAGCCTTGTCTCACACTTGTTTACAAGTCTTTTGCTAACTGCCACTCCAGTCCAGATCTGAGTTTAGATTCCAATGGTACATATAGCCAAAGGAGTACTTTCTTCAAGAGTTTTAACTGAGGTCAGCGTTTACGAAAAGTCTGTTAAAACTGACAATTAGAACTGCCTGAAAGAAAAGAACCTCGTACTATGGCTGAAAAGGAAGATACTGTAGTCGGACTTCATAAGAAGTTGTTCTCTGACAAAATGAGATAGTTCTTTCCATTAATATACTATTTCCCCACCTTTTTTTTCTTTTTTAAAAAAGTAATGAGGGAATTCGTAACAAAACTGACAAAGACATTTAATTTGAAAAGAATAATTGAGTAAGCGTATATCCATTCCTAAACTCTCTCTCATACTTCATGAAGATCTCAAAAATTGCTCTAATCCTATCTAGCATTAAGACTTGTATCTGTGTTAATAGTAAAACTGAATGTTACCAACGCTGCTTATATTCCTCATGTTTAGTAACATTTAAAGTTACCTGGGTTTTGTATTAAAGGAAATGTCAGCTAGTCACTTTTTCACTACTGTCCAAGTGCTGTGGTTTCAGCTGTGTTTTTCTTTCTTTTTCAAGGTATACAATGAAGGGCTTACGCAGTTGTCTTTGCTAAGTGACGAAACATTTTTGTTGTGAGCTGCTATTTTTGCTGTGGTTAGCATAAAAATGACTGGCAGAGTGATAAATTGATAAGGCTCGAGTTAGAATAACCTCGAAAATTTATTAACCTGGACTTGCACAAGATACTATTTGAAGATGGTTTATCTAAGACCTTGTTAGGTAATTTATACAGACAAATAGGGAACCGGTTTGGCAGCCAGTCGTAGATTCAGGGATGATAATAGACAAATCATAAAGTGATGTGACTTGTCCACCTTGATGGTAGCGAAAAAAAAAAAAGACAGAGTGGTAAGAGTAAGGAAATGGTCTTACTTTTGTGCTTTGCATCAATGAGAAAGTGGCTGGAATTCTGTCTGCAGGTTTGGCACTGAATTTGAAAGAAGAGTCTAAAAAATGGGAGCAGGACTGGAAAATACTGCAGTGTACAGTCTTTTTTAATTACAGAAAGATTTACAGGTGACTTGACTGGTGCATGAGCATGTTTGGAAAACAGCAGGCATTAAAAGGCTCTTTAGAAGACAAAGACATAACAAGGATGCTTTCAAGCCAAAGGCAGACAAATTCAAACAGGAAATGAGGCACGTGCCTTTTGAAGCGAGGTAGGAGCAACTAAGATTAGGTAACAAGAGAAGTGGGAGGCTTTCCATCTCTTCATGTCTTCAGATGAAGACAAACTGCCTTCCTGTGAGATGTGCTTTCAGCAAAGCACAAGCAACTAGGCTCTGCTGGGGGACAGTGGGGTGACATGGATGGGCTTGCAGCATACAGGCAGTGAGAGCAGATCACAGATTCCTGTGGCTTCTCTTTCTGAGTGTCAGAGCATTTGGCAGTGAGCTTAAAACTCTGAATTATGAAGGACATCATTAGAAAGTTTTCTATTCAGATGCATCATCTTGTTACTCCCTTCTACAAAAGTTCTTCTTTATCCTTATGCCAGTTGCTCGGTGTCATCAGCTTGCCTTTCACATTGCTCACACAACCACAGTTTTTAATTCCTCCATTATTTTGTGAACAGCCTTGCTGAGTGCTGTAAGCATGCTAGCAACAAGGTTTTGGACAGAAGAGCATTCAGTGAGAGATGAGCCATTTCTCCAAGTGCAACTCTCAGGGTCAGAGGAATTTGCTGTGTACTTCTGTGGACTTGAAGCATGGTGGGTCAGCTGGTGTCACCCCCCAAATTCCTCTCTGGCCAGGATTCCAGTGGGAGGAATGAAGAACCACTTCAAAGGGCCACTGTTTTGTATAAGGAGGTCTTTTTCCCACTGATGTGTCAAGTTCCCTGGGCCAAACTGTGTGCAGCTCCTCTTCCAGAAACAAGAGACACTAACCAAGTGGCAGTGAGCAAGGAACTGAGATCTCGGCTTTGTCTCCACTCTGGGCAGATGTTTCAGGAAACTAACTTGAGAACCATTGAGAATGCAAATGTTGGTGACACTAAAATAGAAAGTACAGGGAATACAAAGCTGCCTTTGCCTTGCATGCTCTGCGTTATCCCTACTTGTAGCATTTCCTTCCTTAGCCTGTTTTTTTTCTTAGCAAGATACCTTGATTTTGGACATTGCTAACACAGATGATTCTGTGTGCTGAACTCCACTCTTTCCATCCCAGTCTTTCCTTGATGCCCAGCAGCAGCCAGAGGAGACCAGTTCACATCTCTGTTCCCAGGTAGCTTTGCCCAGGGAAAGGGAGCATAGCAAGGTGCCCATTCCTCTTGCTGAAGTGACTTGTCAGGACAAGATGTAGCAGAGCTTGGCTCCACCTCATCCATACTGATCCCAGACATTTTCCCTGTATGTTAGGGATGGCTAGAAGATTTGCTTGAGAAAAGAAGCCAGCACATGTTGGAGTCTTCTTTTACCTTCACTGACAAGAACTGCTCTCTTCTGTCAGAGACCTCCAGCCAGGCAAAGGCTGGAGTGTCCCTTAGGCGAACGAGGTGCCAATCCTCCGATGGGCTGTTCCCTATCAGGGCTAGGAGGGTGCTCATGATGTGTGTTCAGGCCACACAGATCAGTGATGGGCTCTTTCATTGCTCAGTACCCTCTTATTTCTATGCTGTAGCTGTGTATCACACAACAGAGGTTCGGCTCAGGCCACCCTTGCCCTGGACACAGACCTGCTGCATCTAAGTCCTTCCCTGCTGAGCCCCACATTCAAGAAGATGCCGTGGGGAAGGAGATGGAGCAGCCAGGTCTGCATGCACTCCTGCCCAGGCAGATCAACCAGAGGAGACATCCTGGGCAGGAACAGCAGTTCCTCGCATAAATGATGCCTGTGGAGACCATTTCTGCAAGGGATATAAAGCACCTGTTTATCAGCCTTTATTCATCTTATGGAGTCTGTTTCTTGTTTACTGTTACCATTTCCCTTTCTCAGTTCCACCTAAACTCTGTTTTCAGATCTTTGTTTTAGTTTTTTATAAGTAACACCTAAAAAATATTATTAGTAGTACCCTCTCCTGTTTCTGCTTTGACTCCCCTCCCTGTTTCTCACCAGCTCTAGTTTCTGGTTTTAATTGTGTTTCGCTTTGCAGGAGAAATGAAAGAGTGTTTACTGATCCTGTCCCCACCCTTTCCTTTCGTGTCATAGCTGGTCCTTGAAATACAATGCTATATCTACATGTTCTCTTCCCTGCCCCTTTCCCCCATCTATTAGAAATGAATTTTGGTATTGTTGAAAGATCCCAGAAAAAACTGCCAACTCAGAATGTCTAAACCCTATTGAAAGAAAACGGACTTCATAACTTATAAAATTCTAGCTGCTACTTAATTCTCTACTTAAAAAGTGAACAAGGGGTGAAGGAAGGTGTGGATCATCATGGATGGACCTGGTATGTGCTTTGTTCTGTTGAGCATCCTAACATTTTGGTGGGCTATGATGAGTACCTTCCATTTTTTACCCATTTGGAATACTGACAGCAGACCTGAGGATGAGAATGGACATGTAAGAGAAGAAGCCTTGTGTATGGAGGAGGAGGAATTCCATTATTTCTCTTTCATTTTGGACATTGACAGTGGAAGCTGAAGCATAAGCGACTGGGAGAGTGGGAGTAACAGAGCAATGTTAGCAGATAAAGATGCTTTATTTTCAAGTTAAGTAGAAAGTGCAAGACATGGTGATACAACTATGAAACATGAGATGGGCTAGATGCACAGCAGAGATGTTATTACAATCATCTTCAATGTTACACTTTTTCCATGTGCAATGTTTACTGAGAGGAATTTAAAGAATCATGCAAGCAGCTAAACAAACAGATTTTTGGCATTATTTCATAAAAGAAAGGAGACTGAAGATTAACAAAACAAAAAAGAAAAAGACAAGCCCACTTCTTTGTATTGCATGAGATTCAAGCGGAACACTTGTTAACAGTTATCATAGTCATGTCTATAAGTGATTTATAAATTGTCAGGACATGTGTATGACCCAGGTTTTATTGCAACGTTTTCAATGTGATTATGTGACCCCTGTTTTATTCCAATGTAATTACGTTTATGTCCCAACCTTGCAATGGGAGCTAGTCCTTTGGGGACAGCCATCTGAAGTTGATAAACGTTTACACAGTTTTGGTATTTTAGCTGAAAAAATAGTGCAAAAGTTATGCCTGTCTAGTAGAAGTGAGTCTAAAAGCTGTCTTCTATGTATGTAAATCTTTGTGGTCCATCTTTTGTTGTGTAAAATGAGAAACAATTCTATAAGTGTTGCATCCTACCTAGTTTGTCAGAACATTTAGTTTTAAAGTAGAGAGGTAATTAATTCATACTTTGTTTAAAGTATTGCTTGACTAAGTTCCTTAAATACAATGCAAACCACCAAGTACCAGGGAAAAAAAAAATTTAAAAGCTGACACTTAAGCCTAATCTGATGTCATTTTGAGGAGGAAAATGTCATCTTGGCACATAGTAAGGGCATAGTTACCATGAGCCTTGCCTCGTGGATAAATATGAATTTAAAAATGAAATGAAATAATGTTTTTAAAATTATTTAACTATAATCCCAAGTGTTTATACCTGTTTAGCACTGTGAATCCAAACAGTACTTTCAGTTGTACAACAGAAAGTGAAAAGCTGAACCTGAGACCCTCCAGCACTGTGCTCATCAACTCATCTGGTGTTATTATTGTGTATCAGGACAAGATATTGTGATTTCAAACTCCTCTGTCTTCTAATTAATTCTAGTTTAATTCTTCACCAAATCCACGCAGCACTGAAAATTTTCATATATAACTTTGAAAAAAGAAAAATATCTTATTTGGAAAGCCACACAGTTTTATGACTTTCCAAAAATGCTTTTCTGCAGGCTGAATTAAACAACTCACAAGGAGAGATCCTTTGGGAAACTCAAGGTAGTAGAAGCTAGGAAAACTTCTCCACTTTTTTAAAAACAACCCAGTCCTCTCTAGCACATGGTGGACTAGTCTGCTTGATGTATGTCTCTTGTTGTGATTTGCAATCAGAGTTTTTCTTTCCCAGATGTTTTGTAGCTTTTTTTGGAATACTTGGCAGGAAGTTTCTAGATTTAACCAACGCCCATGGAGGAAAGAGTGAGGAGATTGTGCTTGTGGCTTGACTGTGGCATTATTTCACTTCCCAGGCACTGTTTGTGTTTGCAAACACATATAAGCATAGCATGGGCTGGTGTAAATGCATAGGAAGTTTCTGTCATTGTTAAAGTGATTTTTGTAGCAAAAACATATGAGGGTGTCATGGTTTAACCCAACAGGCAGCTAAACACACAGCCGTTCGCTCACTCCCCCTGCAGTGGAATGGGGGAAAGAATCAGAAAAACGGTAAAACTCGTGGGTTGAGATAAAGACAATTTCATAGGACAGAAAAAGCAAGGGAAGATAATAATAATGATAAAAGAATACACAAAACAAGTGATGCACAATGCAAATGCTCACCACCCGCTGACCGATGACCAGCCAGTTCCTGAGCAGTGGCCATGCCCCCCCGGCCAACTCCCTCCAGCTTTTTGTTCAGCATGACATCATATGGTATGGAATATCCCTTTGGCCAGTTTGGGTCAGCTGTCCTGGTTATGTCCCCTCCCAGCTTCTTCTGCACCTTCAGCCTCCTTGCTGGCAGGGCATTATGAGAAACTGAAAAGTCCCTGACTTAGTGTAAGCACTGNTCTGTAAAAATGGAGATGGATATTCATGTCCATATCTGCCTTCTGATATGGTCTAGAACATTAATGAAAAAATTAAGTTCTTAGAACTATGCTTACAAAAAAGTGGTGCTTATAATCACATCTACACTTCTACCTGGAGAAATTAGTAAGGCAAAAAATCATTCATTATACTCTTTCAGGAAATATGCTTTCAAGTCATAATCTTTACCTGACACTACTTTTCACTGAAGAAGGTAATTGATTTCTTTTTCAGACTTGAACTTGTGACTGTTTGTATTGCCAATTAACTCGGAATTTCTATTACAGGTTAGGTTTTATATGGTTGTGTGCTTTACTAAAAGACCACATTTGTGCCAAGAACAGACTCAGAGAGACAGTCATGTCAGGTAGCCTTCAAAGTGCCCTTATCAATGTTTCTGAAGACCTCACATCAAATGAGATTTGGGGCATAAAGCTTTGAAGAAAGCTGGCATGTCTATTCGGATGTTTATTGATGCACGCTCCAAAACTGAATAGAGCCTTTCCTGCTTAAAAAATCAATAAATGAGTAATGGGGACTAGGTTTGTAAACCAGTTGAGCTCAAGGGTTACTGAATCAGAAGTGGTATACTGTGAAGAGCTTGTAAAGTAAAGAGAAGTAGCTTATATTGATGCAACAAAAAAAAAGTAGGGCAAATGAAGAGAACGGTATTTTGAATACCATTCTGTATAGGTATGAACACTATTGAATTCCTCAAAGACAGAGAAAAGGAGGTGCTGTATGTGATAAAATTGTGATTGTCCCTTGTGATGCCAAAGGATGTAGCAGAAACGAATGGGAAGATTCAGACCTCCCAAGGCTTCTTTGGGTGTTCTCTTCAGTAGCCTAGATCTAGACCCATGTTCGTATAACATCTCACTAGATAAATAAACATGCCCAACATTTTTTATTCCAATATTTTGCTTATCACAGTAGAAAATCTAAAACTGAATTGATGCATTGAATTGTATCAAAAGATTAGTAAGCAAATTGTATCATTATGTACATGTACAGGTCATTGACCTATTTTATTTGCCAGTTTGTCCTTTTCTTCAAGTGTTTGACTTCTGAGTATTCTGTCTACCTGCTTTGGTAAGATTCTTTGTTTAATACCTTCCCTGTGTTTAGATGAGATTTTGAAACACGCTGTTCATAAAATGGCTTCAGGGTGGTTTGCACTTCAAGCCTTTGCTTGTAGGAAGAACTTGAAAACACTTTTTAAAATGCTTTCCTGTCTGGAATGCTACAGTGTGGACCTTGGGTCCCTGGGTCCCTGCTGCTGGACATCAGGAGAGGGAAAGGCTGCAGTGCTTTTTCATCTGAATAAGCTCTTTACCTAGAACACCAGATGGACAGCATCACAAGCTAGAAAGGACCTGTTTTCTCAGATCCATCGAAGTATGTTTATACTGGTTATACACTTGACTGGCATAGAACTTAATCTCAAACCCTGCTGGTGGGACTGTAAGATTAATTTGAGGTACACAGACTTCAGGAGTGGACAACGATAACGAACTGAGAGATGGGCACAAGGCTGCTGCTTAACAGCCATCTTTTTGATGCACCTCCACCAAGCACTAACGTGGGGCTTTTTCTCTTGAGTGGGAAAAGGCATGGCAACCTGACAGCACAAAGTTGTTCCCATTTGTGGAAGGTCTTTTATAAAATAGAGAGCAGAAGGAAGCCAGAAGACATGATTGGTCTTTCTGAAGTCTCTCCTCTTCAGCCACTGCATAAGGCTGAGATCACATTAGTGGGCACAGATAGTAAAGTCACAGGACAGACCAAGGCAGCAGCTTCCCAGAGGACTGGAGACAGGCATATGAGAGCCGCTGGCACCATCCTGTGGGCTGGTAGATAGGGAAGTGCTACTACTGTGATAAGAATAGTTTTGCCTTCAGGGCATTCGTAGTAATTGGTAGAGATGGCAGTTAAGAAGCTATCAGCAAAACCTCTGTCTGTGTGTGAAGGCCAGTTATTTGGACAACCAGTCCATAAACAGATACTAAAGGGAATGCGCTGTACAAAAACATCCCTAATCCAACGACCGTGAGTGCTGTGAGAGCAGGAGGGGAACAGATCACAGATAACAGTGAAGCTTGAGTGCGTTTTCTATAAGGCATCTCCTACGGCTACTTTTGGAGGTAATGCTGGATCCAATGTACCACCGGTTTGACTTACAGGGCATTGCTTATGTTCATTTTTGCAGCTGCTGTGTCTTCTCACACTGATGTCAGTGTGGGTTTTTTTTTTCCCTTTAGCAGTATTCCCCTAAAGGGTTTTGCAGGATCTAAGCCACCTTATTCATCTTGCCACTTCTTCACCATGTGCATGACATGTTTCTTTAAAATTGCCCTCTCTCATACAGAAATGCCTAGCAACAGGTCTGCCTGTTACAAAACCAACCCAGATCCCAAACAAAACTGACACCTGACTCTGTGTGGGTGAAGGACAAGAGAGCAAACACTTTAAAATACTCATAAAAGTCATTTGGACGTTATACTAACATGCTTAGTGTGAGAACAATTTTTTTGTGTCTTTATTCATTCTTATCCCAATCTTAAAAATCCTGGTTTTAACTGAAAGCAGTATGGACTAATGTCCTTTTCTATGACTTTCAGAAAACAGATACAAAATGTTTTTCAAATATCTGCTCCATTGTAGCTAACAATGAATGAACAACCTTACATATGTTATTGAAAAAGCTAGTTGTCACCTTTTCTTGAAGACTTCTTCTATCTATCATACTATCTATCAGACTATCATACTGCAACAATAACCCCTTCACTCCAGAAGGAACCAGAAACATATGAACCCTACTTAATATCTTTACAAATCACACTGTGTAAGGCAGTATTCAATCATTCAGAAAGGGACAACTCCATGGGCTTGCCATTGTTTTGATTCACCAGATAGGCAATGTCAAACCTTTAGGAAGCTTACTGGGATGATTTTCTTTCAGATATGAGAAATTAGGCAGAGATGACAGTTTCTATGAAGAGTTTTCTGGGAGTCATACCTCCTTGTCTGTGAAGAGGTGCATGACAGCATATAACAAATANATCATGGCCTTGGAGAAATCTGTGGAAGAATCCTGTAGAGAATAATAAGGGAGAATGAATTGCCTTTTTAAGTAACTTCTTAGTTCCCTTTTTAAGTAACTTCTTAGTTGCCTTATTGAAGTGAGTTTGAAACTGGGTGACAGGGCCAAGACTATTTTCTAGCCAGCACCAGAGTGAGAAGAAGTACTTTTTTTGGCTTGCCTGTTTAAATGAGGACCAAGGAGGACAAAAATGTTTTTTATTATTGTCCAAAGCAAGAGGCTGCAGACTGACTAGATCACAGCGGCAACTAGAAGGAGCAAAGTAGAAGGTGAGAGACAGCCAAAAGGGAAACCCTTTTTCAGGAGTAGAAAGCGGGTGTCCCAAGAGCCAAAAAGTATTGGTCCTAATTCAAAAAGAGAAGCGTTGATTGGAGTCTTCATTCATTCACACAACAGGTAGAGATGCAGGTTTGTCATTGTGTTTAAGGCAGCTGGGACTGTGTGTGGATCTTGCTTACCTGGGAATCGGAAAGAAAATCAGAATGATCTGCTCTACCTGTTTTGTTTATCTTTCCAAAGCGGGTAGGAGAGAGAGTGGTAAAGGACATAAAAGTCACCCTGGATAGAGGTTTTTTAGATTACAGAGGCTATATAATCATTTGTAGAGGTCCTTCTTTGCTTAGCTAAAAACTTTGCTGCTGCTTTTTTCACAGCTGATGTCATGTAAAGAATGGCATGGACTTTTTTAGTGGCTGCTTCCAGTGTGCGGTAGTAATTATAAAATAAGTATGGAAAGTGTTGCCTTACAGCACAGGAAAAAAAAAACCACCTCAAAAAGATCTTGTTCTCATGATTCAATTAAACAACACAAGAATGGCTAGAAGTTATTTTAAGCTCTGTATGTGGAATACCCCTTCCACCACATCATACAATCCCATCTTTCTGTCCTGTGACAGTGACAGGGAGCCTGAACTAATCTGGCTACTTTCAAAGCAAAAAATGATACAGATTCAATGAATGGTACGAGTCATGGAGCTACTGAGGGAAGAAGTAGTCTGACTTGTGTGATTATGTCTATATAAGTTTTGGATTTCTTACTAAGTTTTCAGTTACTATGGAACTGTCAGCACCTGTGAAAAAAAGTGCTCAGGGTGTCACAATTATTTTCTCTCACAGATGTCAAATGCTTCAGAGCACAGAGAATTGGACAGCCCTAATCCTTTTCCCTCCAGTTTGCACAAGTTTATCCTTGATAGATTTCACCTGAATTAAATATTCCAGACATCCACAAGCATAAGAAGACTTCAGTTAAGTTTTTCTTTCCCTCCTGTCAAAATAAGCATATCTTTTCACAATGTGTTGTGTGCTTGCTATGTCTGCATTTTCAGGTGAGATGTAAAACCAGTTTACCTGCATCAGGAGCTGACTCAAACTCCAGTCAAAGCATAAACCCATCCTGTTGTTGTTAGGGGGTAGGCAAATGTGCTTACTGTAGGTAGGAGGTCTGTCAGGTACTTCATATCAAAAAAAGCTGTCATAGACAATGTGTACGCATGTTGCTCTTCCATCTGTGATTATTTTGCGTTCACAGCAGTCCAAGCAATGACAGCATTTTCTTGATACTTTTTTTTTTCAAAAAAAAAAGGGAATTTGATAAGAAATGTGTGTGAAGTCCAACATATGTTGTTTGAGCATGTTCGTGCTACAATCAAAAAGCAGATATGTTAGGCAGTCGGCTTGCTGGTTTAAGACATGCCATTGTGGTGGATTTTGCAACACAGGTCAATGGCAAAAGCCTAAACTTGGGAATTGAACAGCAGAAATGCAAGAAGGATTCAGATTTCAACCTTTGCTCCTGGTATCCTAGAGATACCATACAAGTCAAATGTAGACACAGAGGTAGAGAGAGAGATTAGTGAAACACTGAGTCACTGTCAGCTTATTTGGATGCCCTGGCAAACTCATACAGGAAATAGAAAAAGTCAGAGCTGTGTGTTTAAAAATGCATGCATTTGAAATGAAGTTTCTGTGTTGAATAAAGTAACATGTCTCTCATTTTTACTCACATATAGCTCTAAGAATGATGATGAGCGCAATCCTTTAAGGAACATTTCCACAACTTCAGGATCTTGACATGAGATGTTGAAATTTTATACCAAATTCAATTGTATTAATATGCCTGCTTCTAAAGCAGAAATGGTGTTTATTGACATGTTCTTGGTGATGTTCTTGAACGTATAATTTCCTGTGTAAATTGTGTATTGCTAAGGCTAGGATAAAAATTGCGCATGCACTATGTGTCTCTCCAGACAGGTGCACTTAGGTCTAGGACAGAGGGAGCTGTGGTGGTCAGCGGTACATGGAGGTTGCAGGGAGCACAGGGTGAAAGAGCTCCTGGGAAAGGCAAAGATTTGGGGTTCCACTGAGGAAATGCAGGGTACAAAGGCACTATTTACTTCATCTCACATCGTACTAGACTTCCATGTTAAGCGGGCACTGCCATGTGATCCAAGGATCTTTTTTTCTGCTCTCTCACATAACAGTTGGTGGAGAAACAGTTGGTGGTGTGATTCATGCCCTGGGGATGTGTTATGATATTCCACTTTTTTTTTTATAACAGAAACATTTCATAGTAGGAAAAAACCAAACATATCGATGACAAATTATTGCACCTTTGAGGCTCTGTATAGTCTTCTATTTTTAAAACTATTACATCTTCCTAAGGAGGTTCTTTCCTCCTAGGTAGCTTTAGCAAGGAGTGTGCATATATACGTATATACACTAGCTTGTTTCTATGTGTTTCTTCATGTAGAAGCAAATCAATGGAATGATTTATAGTAGCCAAAGCATAAATATATTAGAACTTCTCAATTTTGCAAGATGCTTTGATTTCACTGGGTGCATTCCAAATATCATGTACAAACAATGTACCTCCCAACATGCCTGAAGTCTTTCCTGATTTGTAGCACTTGTATTTCGTGAAGAGTTGTTATAAAGAGGAAAATGTTACATTCTAGTGAACTGTGGAAACACAGATTACTGGGAAATGTTAGGAAATTTAAAACCAGGCAAGATATGAGGATGGAGGGGTAGATTTCTTAAGGGACAAAACCAGAAGATAGAAACAGGAATAAAGTTACTGACATGAAATTCCTCTTGTGGAAAGTTTGTGGAAAATAGTCTGATTAGCAGAGCTGATTTATATTGCTGAAATTATTGTAGTAATTTAATTTTAAGGAAATTTTTAAAGTATTTTCCATCCTGGTGGAAATCAAGAATATCTTTTATTTCAGTAAAATTGAAGAGGGTGACAAGTATCAAGCCGTTAACATGGATAATGTCTAAGTCTGAAATGTGGGGTAGATGGGCTGTGGCGGTACTCTCAGTATTCTCTCTTGATCATGGAGCCCAGGGACCTACCAGAGTGCACTGCAGCTCCTGATCCTGTAGCAGTGTTTCCTTCCAAAGGCAAACATTTTGGACAAAGGAATGGTGCATGGGCAGGTCATGGCCAACCATGGAGGCAGAATGCAACCAGGTTTTGCACAGGAGACCAGGACCACAGGATTTGCTGCACATGCTAAGACTGCATCAGCCATGCAGTCTAGGCTCAACTAGATTGACCTTACAGAGTGTCTTTCTACCTTCTATATTTTTGTTAAAAAAAAGGAACAATGCAAAAAATTTGGAGAGAATCTTAAAGAAAATGCACTAATCATGATGTTGTGGTTTAACCCCAGCCGGCAACTAAGCACCACAAAGCAGCTTGCTCACTCTCCCTGTGGTGGGATGGGGGAGAGAAACAGAAGAGGAAAAGTGAGAAAACTCGTGGGTTGAGATAAAGACACTTTAAATAGGTAAGGCAAAAGCCACGCATGCAAGCAAAGCAAAACAAGGAATTCATTCACTATTTCCCGTCAGCAGGCAGGTGTTCAGCCATCTCCAGGAAAGCAGGGCTCCGTCATGTGCAATGGTTACTTGGGAAGACAAAACGCCATAACTCCAAACGTCCTCCCCTTCCTTCTTCTTCCCTCAGCTTTATATGTTGAGCATGATGTCATATGGTATGGAATATCCCTTTGGTCAGTTGGGGTTAGCTGTCCCAGCTGTGTCCCCTCCCAACCTCTTGTGCACCCCCAGCATACCACTGGTGGGGTGGTGTGAGAAGCAGAAAAGGCCTTGAATCTGTGTAAGCCCTGCTCAGCAATAGCGAAGACATCCCTGTACTATCAACACTCTTTTCAGCACAAATCCAAAACATAGCCCCATACTAGCTACTATGAAGAAAATTAACTCTATCCCAGCCAAAACCAGCACATTCTTCACCCCTTATTCCATACCATTTACCTCATGCTCAGGTCCCACACTATCCAATACAACCTCATTAACCACCACCCTCTTTCCCATTCTTTGATACAATACACAGATATCGTTCCCTTGGTCTATGGACCACCCCTGTAAAACGTCCATAAAATGCCTATAAAATGTCCATAAATGTCCACAAAATGTCCACTGAGTTCATTTAGTCCATGACTTTGGGCTCCATCTCTTATGTTGGTCACTAAGGACAGGAAAGGTGGTGTGTTGCGTGGAGTTACTGGGCACCAAAGCCAGATCAGGTTGGGTCACTGCTGCACTTGCACTGCTTCTTGTAAGGCTTGTCCTCCACTGTTTCAGGTGGTTTCTATTACAGTAATTCCTATAACATGCAACTCAAATCATGGGTTACAACAATTTAAAGGTATTTCCATTGCAATCTCCACCCCTCGTCCCTTTGGACCAGACCATTGGTTTTAACATTGCAATGAACTCCTCTCCTTGCCCCTGCTCCAGCTTGGACTTATCCACAGACTGCAGTCCCTTAGGGGTGTACCTGTTCCAAGTGGAGCCTTATCTATGAGCCATGGTCTCTCCAGGGGCATAGCTGCTGTGGCATAGACTTATCCACAGCCACAGTCACTTTGAGGTGCACCTGTTCCAGCACGGCCTTCTCCATGGGCCACAATGCCTTCAGAGATATACCTGCTCCAGCGTGGCCTTACCCACAGCCACAGACCCTTCAGAAGTAAACCTGCTCCAACATGGCCTTACCCATGACTGCGGTCCCTCCAGGGGTGTACCTGCTCTGTCGTGGGCTTATCCATGGCCACACGCTTTGAGGTGCTCCAGCATGACCTCATGCACAGCCATTGATGCTTCAAGGCATGCCTGCTGCAGCGTGGACTTATCCACAGCCACAGATGCTTCGAGCCGTACCTTCTCCAGCGTGGACTTATCCTTGGGCCACAATCCCTTCAGAGGTTTACCTGCTATGGCACAGACATAACCACAGCCACAGACACTTCGAGATGTACCTGCTCTGGTCTGGACTTATTCACAGCCACAGAGGCTTTGGGGTGTCCTGCTCCCACATGGACTCATCCACAAGTCACAGTCCCTTCGACTCAAGTTCACACTGGAGTTCCAGCCTGTCCAGTACAGCAGCACAGAAACAGCAGCAATGCCCTGGCCATCTGCCAGCCCAGGTGCATCGCCATTGCTGTTATCAAAATGTTCCCAGGCACAGCATAGTAAGATGATCAGCAGCACAGCCGTACAGCAAGCAGCGAAAGCAAAGCAGCCAGTAACGAACACTAGACTCTAATATATAGCAAGGCAAGCAAGCCCCATGGCAAGCACAGAAGCCTGTCAATCAACAGCTGAACAACAATAACAGCTATAAATTTGATCCAGCACATTCCGATCAAATCTGTGGTTATTTCAAACCCTTCAAGCCCCATGTTGGGTGCCAAAAAGGACTGTTGTGGTTTAACCCCAGCCAGCAACTAAGCACCACACAGCCACTTCTTACTGCCCCCACAGTGGGATGGGGAGAGAATCAGAAGAGTAAAAGTAAAAAACTCGTCTGTTGAGATAAAGACAGTTTAATAGCTAAAGCAAAAGCCACGCACACAAGCAAAGCAAAACAAGGAATTCATTCACTATTTCCCATCATGTGTAACAGTTACTTGGGAAGACAAAAAGCCATAACTCTGAACATGTCCCCCCTTTCTTCTTCTTCCCTCAGCTTTATATGTTGAGCATGATGTCGTACGGTGTGGGATATCCCTTGGGGTCAGCTGTCCCAGCTGTGTCCCCTCCCAACCTCTTGTGCACCCCCAGCATACCACTGGTGGGGTGGTGTGAGAAGCAGAAAAGGCCTTGAATCTGTGTAAGCCCTGCTCAGCAATAGCGAAGACATCCCTGTACTATCAACACTCTTTTCAGCACAAATCCAAAACATAGCCCCATACTAGCTACTATGAAGAAAATTAACTCTATCCCAGCCAAAACCAGCACACATGAGGTAGGTAAAAGTAATAAGTCCCTTGAGGTGAACTTCTTAACTGCTCCAATATTGTGCCAGGTTACTTAGTTTGTATTCTGCAAAGCACCATGATACCTTTAGCACTGCCCGTTCAGCTGAATGGCATGCATCAAGCATTGCTTCCTCTTGGAAAATTAATACATATATTTTTATGAATATGGGGCATTTTTGCAATGTATATTTGGTGTAGAAAAAACCTTTTCATCTGACTTGTTTGCATAAAGATTTTTTTGTACGTGAGCCAATCTCAATGGAGAAAATGCTATAAATCTTTTAGCAGTCTGGGAAACAGTCTCAGAAGAAATATTTGTAATAAGCAATATTTGGTTTATATCTATTCTTGGCACGAGAGTTGCCAAAGAAAATTTCCCTCCTAGGACACAACCTGCACTACTATTTGCTGCTGTAACATACTGAGGACATTTAGGGTGACATGGCTGAAAAAATTCTGTCAGTATCGACATCTTTCAGAATTTATTGCTACAGAATATAAAATGCACAATGTTTGAAGCTGAGGAGACTGCTTCCTCAAGAGGGCTTAGAGCTTTAAAAAGTAGCAATAATTTTGCATGCCATTTAGGTAGGTCTGTACTGCCCCTGGTGGGTTCAGTTTACAGTGGAGGTTACATGCCGAGCTCTGTAGCTGTGGTTCACAAACATTGGCAATAAACTGATTCAAGCAGATTCTCTTAGAGATGTGTCTCCATTATTGCTGCAAAAGACTAACCATTACACTATGCTTTTAGAGAATTTCTGCCTAGGACTCTACTGCTGGTGTTAGCTTCACTGATAAAGTAGTAATTTACAAATTTTCCCATTTGTTCTTATTTTCTTAGAAGCTGAGCTGACTAAGCAAAAGAAGACTATGATATTTTCTGGACAGGTGAGGAAAAAAGTATTTGTCTTAGTATTTGTCTTAGCCTACCCTCTTCTTTAAAAGTTGTTCTTCAGAAAATGTAGATCATCACCAATAAAACACATTTTCCTCATGCCCAACTGAGTTGTAGGGTGCATGGCTAGTTGAAAATGGAAGTATTTTAGCCTTGTGCCTGCAGAGGTCTATATTTAAAGACAGGTGTGCAGAAATAATATCAAATAAATTCAAGCATTACTTTGCATGTTTAAAAGCAAAGTCATTAAGGTTTGGCTCAGTACCATTGTGCTTTAACTTAAGGTGTCCCTTGTTCACTAATTTCTTCCCCACAGGGAGCTCTTAAGGTGTGCAGGTTTTATGCTGTTAAGGCTTTCCAATTCAGATTTTGTGAGTGCTTTCTCTGAAGGGTGAGTCTTTCACAGCATTATATCACAAGCAGTTAAATGTCTGGTCCTGCCACTCTGGGGTGTTTACAGAGCCCTGTGTGTGCTGTCCGAGTAACGTCCATGAAATGGTAGCATCTAATGCACCAAGACTCCAGGACAACCTGCTTTTCCTTTTGAAAATTATGCATACAGGAAGAAATGGCAATGGATGCCTGTGACATTTGCTCCTCACTACTAAAAAAGACCACAGGATTACTTGGCTCATATTAAAGGTAACTGTAGTCAGAAGGGAAAGCCTGCCTGGGCTATAGGAATACTGAAGAAAGCAAGCCATTAGTCAGCAAGCAACATGATATTCTGTTCTGGCTGACATGCAACTTGATTATGACTAACAACCCCCCATCCTGATATTCCAGTAAACTTTATAGGCTAAATGGGAAAAAAGGCAAGAAAATCTACTAATCCAAAGAAAAATGGAAATAGAGGTTGGTAGTGAAATTCTTGTGATTTTAAATTCTCTTCATGATTCCGCCGGCCTTGGTTTTCCAGCTGAAGTGCCAGACTTTCAAAAGGTCTGTTACCTACATGGTTGATACCGAAGTATATTGATGAGCCAATGAACTTTCTCCTTTCTGTTAGAGAGATGTGCTGAGATGGGTTTGTTAGGTAGGATTTTCACAAGCTGGAAAAATACTTGGGTCCAACCTAGACTACACAGTCTTTGGGGCACAGATTAGGTCTGCTTTACTGTTGTAGAGATCTTAGCACCCTTCTAACACTGTAGAAATAGACTATATTATGTGATTTGCGAGCTCAAAAAGTGAAAACCTGTGACATTTACTTACTGCTAAACCAACATATCTAACAGATTTTGGAGTTTCATAAAGCATGCAGAGCTGATTAAGAATTAGAAAATCGTGCAGAAGTGGGCTGGTCTTACTAAAATGTCTGTTTGATTTGAATGTAGTTTTATTCAAAAACACCTTGAAGCCTATTAGAAAAGCAGTAACTACCTGTCACAAGAAGTATTGTAAGAAGACCTCTGCATTTGGCAAGTGTACTCAGTAGTATTATCTATGGTTAAGCCTGCTTGATGTTTCCCATCGTGAAACTCTTTTTAACCTCACTTTTAAAGTTGTTTTTAATCTTGCCAAGCTAAGACTAAAATTTTCCATGCCATAACTTTGCCTCAGGTTATGTTTTATATTTTATATTTGGAAAAAATCAGACTTGTCTGAAGGTAAGGTAATAGTTCTGGTGTTTCTCTCCTTTTGGGAAGCTTTACAGTTCTATACTTTGATAATGAGGCTTGAAACTTGTCTTTGCCATACACCTCATGATTATCTGCCCCAATTTGTCTCTGAGATATTGTAGTTTACACACAGTTGGAGGACTGTCCAGACCTCATCAGTCTGTCCTTGCTAATCACTCTCAGTTCCTTCCTAGCTCCTAGGAAGAGCCAGACTTTGCACTTTCCATAGAACGGTTGGGTATACTCCCTTCATCTGATGCACTAAAGTCATGCTCCTCTTGAAAATGATACCTCACACGTGGTCTGGGCATGAGTGCATGGTTCCAGTTTGGTTACTAGGACAGAAAATAAAA
This sequence comes from Balaeniceps rex, assembly GCA_013401315.1. Lineage (NCBI taxonomy): Eukaryota > Metazoa > Chordata > Aves > Pelecaniformes > Balaenicipitidae > Balaeniceps > Balaeniceps rex. The sequence continues at coordinate 28,831 of VYZW01004985.1, forward strand.
CTAATGTCTGCTCACCACCACCTTGCTGGTGCCCACATGCTGTGGAGGCAGAATCTGTCTGGTGTGACCAAAAAGAGGGGGAAAAGCGAAAGAAGTGAGAAGCACCAACAAAACGGCCCCAAGAGGAAATTCCTTCTAGGGAGTTAAAAACAGGTTGTGCATAGTACACAGTAATGAGCACAATACAATAGCCAAGTGACGATAGGGGTCCAACAGAAAATGATTGTGTGCATTCATGCAATGAAAGCCTGTATTGCCTGATTAAGTTTGCCCAGGAAATTTTCATTCTGGTCTTCCTTGACCTCTGAATAATTGGCTTTGAACCAAAGAGTTCTTCAAGTTCTTCTAACATATAACATGTCATATGATGCCTTTGTTTTGAAGTTTGTCATTTCACTGCTTCCTCCTCTTCACTGAAGAAAAACAAAAGTCATTAAAGATGATCATGAGCAAAGGAAAATATATTGGTAAAAAGTACTTTGTGCAACAGTTGGAGTTGGAGATTGGAATCCTGAGGCTGTTTTGTAGCAGCTGAAAAGAAAATGACACTTTCGACATGAGGAACAGGACAGCTGGACTCTTCGTCAAATCCTTCCTATTTGATATGCAGAAGCACTTGTATGTTAGCTTCACAACAGATTTGACAGAGAAGCTGCTGGCTCACTCCAAGCTTTCTCCAAAACACTTGAAATGGTCATTCAGAGTTGTTTATTTATATGAAGAGCACAAAAAACCCCAAACCCTGACAATTCTGTTTTACGAGCCAACCATTAAGGATGATGAGAAAAAAAATCTCAGGATTGAATGAGGGTTGAAACAGCTGCAAAAGGAACAGAATTTCTGGGGCAGTAATTTTGACCTTGCATCTATACTGTCTTCATTTACATTTGTGCTGCTCCTTTCTTCATTTACATTTGTGCTGCTCCTTATTTTGGCCAGTGAGAATGTGATCCAACTCACCTGCCCCTTCCACGTAGGAGTAAGCTGCAAAGTTTATGTGTTCCTATTATTCATTTGCTTACAATTCAAAGTAAGTTTCAAGTTAATTAGTAATTAAAAGATAAATTGATCTGATGTAGGCTGGTCCAGAACAGCTTTTAAAAGAAAGTAAACTTCTTTTGTGCTTGTTGATTTTTTTTCTTCTTTTCCTTTTCAGCCTGTTTTGACTTTGTTTAGAGAAAAAGGACAGGAAAAAAAAAAAGGAAAAAACCCCTCAACATCTGCTTCCTGCACTGGAGGGATTCCTGATCCAATGGATTGTGAGCTTGTTTGGCACACCTGTATATTGAGGGACCCTCAGACAAAAAAGAAGTAGCAGTCCTCTGCTGCTTAAGGTTGTGCTTTAAAGACGGACACAAAAACACAGTAGGTGGAAGATGGCACAGAACAGAGAACAACATATACTTGCTTCTTTAGTGTCTAGATCTTGTTTTTCTTAATTTCAATTTGCCAGAGCAGGGCATTTGTGTGGAAGAAGGGAGACTGGGTTTGGTGTCAGAAGACAGCTGTATAGACCTGGCTATGCCACACCCTTTCCATTTCTTCTTCCCCTCTTCCCCTCTTTTCCCTTTCATTTTTACAAATTAAGATTCTCCTTGAGTTAAGCCTCCTGATGTTGGTTCCACAAGTGTATCTGTGTTCACCCGCATGTGCACACTTTTGGCTTCTGGTCGCTGTATTGACTCACCTAGCCTACAACTCCTCGTGTTTCATGCTGCAGAGCTGCAGACTACGGCTGTGACTCAGATTACAGCTCCTTACTGTTTGAGTCCACTCTGCCAGAAAAACGTTTGATCCACCCTCTGAGTTTTTTGTTTAGTTTTTCTTAATCCAATGTTAGCTTGTTTTCTAGTAGCTCTTAGTTTGTTTTCCATTAGCAATCTGTTAAACTGCTTCTAAGTGTTCTGTCTTCAGAAAGGCTTGCATTTGAACGATTCCCTACTTGAAGAGAGGCCACACCACAAACAGATGGATACTTAGTGTGTCCCCATGGGCTAGGAAAACCCCAGACTTTATCTCATCAGCCCCCAAACTAAAAAAAAGGTCAAGGGTTCTTTTTTGCTGCCTAAGTGTATGGGGACAATATCTGACATGAGATCTTGGACTGTGCTTGAACACATCTGTTGGAGACAGAACTGTAAAATGGCTTTTCAGCCTTCAGGACTTCTACACCTGTCCAGACCAAGGAGAGAAAAAAATTCTCATTGAACAGGGTAGAAATCCAAGGAAAGTCTCTCACAAAGCAGAATGACCCACCAACCTCCCATCAAAGCTGAACACTCAGTACTATATTATAGTACCAAGATGTGGTAGTACCAACTGCGATGAAGGCAGCTGTCATAGAGATCATCGTCATCATAAGTTCTCACCTTCTCAGTCCCTTGCTCTGCAGAACTGCTCTCTCCTGTAGTCTCCTTGCATCAGGCTAACTCTGCGCTGCCTGTCGCACCAGCTTGTTATCCAGGATAGACCCCTTGGAGACGACAGGGCCATCTGACTTCCATACATACTGTCACATTTCAGGTGTTCCTCTGGAGCGCCATTCAAAACTATATGAACTATTCTCCTAGGAGAGGCATTACTCTGGTTCTTTAGTCATTCTCCTGAGATTCTTTCATAGCTGAAGTGGTTCTGTGATTTGTGATCACAGCTAGCAGAGTCTCTGCAAAGACAGCTGCTGGAAGGAGAGTGGGTTGTAGCCAGTTATAGAGATCAAAGTGTGTAAGGATATGCAGTCTGTCCTTCATCCTTTGACCCATCCTACAGTCCCTTGGAGCCCTAGAATCCAGATTACTGAACTGCATCATAATTATGCTCTAGAGATGAGGCACAGAAGTCCCAGGAAAACACGTACTATGTAGGGACCAGCTACCCAGAAATCTCTGCAATAGCAAAATGTGCACCTGAATGGGACATCTTAGGTACTCCACTAACCATGGCAAGAGAAGCATCTTTATTCTCTCAGAGTAAAGTTAGATCTGCTGTATTTTAGGCTTGTGTTGTGAAATTTTATAAAAGAATACAGAACACAATACTGAGGTGTTCAGATAAAAATTTTTAGCATGTTTTTCTAGGTGACAAACTTAAAGTGCTGTTGAAAAGATGGATTTTAAGTTCCTTTTTAAATACTTGTACTCTGACAGTTCTGTTGCTGTTATCTGCTGCAAATTGATCACAAGTGCGTGTGTTGATGGCAAGGTTCATTTCAAACATGCAGAGCAGTTACTGACTTGTAAGTGATGCTTGACTATGGATGATCCTTCACAGAGTTTAGTGATTCACACCTATTGCATATCTTTTGCATAAAGTGTGAATAGTCTTTCTTGTCATCCCTTTAATCTTGATGGCTTTTGAAGCACAGAAGTTTTCTAGAAAATCTGGCTTAATAATGCCACGTTTTGGCAGGAATACTTTGACTTACAAACCCTTAGGGCTCCTGGGTTGTAAACTTGTTCCAACTTAGAAGCAGAAAATGAGATGTAGCAAGACTCTACTTAATATCTATAAACACATCTGTAATTTAACAAGCATTTTCCAGTGTTTTTTTAGGTGCAAAGTGCACAACAGGGCTTTTCTGAAAGCTGGTTACAGAAAGATGATCAAACTCATTCACTGTACAGGATATATCTTTTTAAGGAACCTAAAAAGCACAGTTTTGGCTTTTGTTTCAGTCTGTAGTCAAAGACACCTCCAACAGGGTTTTAGAAATTGTCACTCCCTTCTAGATAGTAGAACACAAAATGTTGCATGCTGTTGTTGTACATAAATATTTTATTGACAGTCTTGCTGCTACTTTTTCTGACAAAGCACACAGTAGAAAAACAAATACAGTAAGTGTGTTCTTTTTCTACAATACCAACACAGATGTCTATTGGAGGTTGAGAATTTGGTTCCTACTGTTTTAGGTTAACATGGAATCAGGAGTGTGATAGAAACAGGAGCGGTTTCCCCCAGAAAACATCTTCTGAATACCAAAAGGTAAATCCACCAGAAAAACGCACAATGGGACCAGACATGTAGAAAGTGTTCTACGTAGATATAGGTTTGTGTATAGAGACCTGCAGTGCTGTAGCTGGAATACACAACATCCAGGGGAACTATTGAATGTGAAGGTGTTGGAAAGTGTGGTGGGTTGACCACCAAAACCGCTCTATCACTTCTCAACTGGACAGGGGAGAGAAAATATAACAAAAAGCTCATCGGTTGAGATAAGGACAGGGAGAGATCACTCAGCAATTACTGTCACAGGCAAAACAGACTCGAGTTGGGGAAAATCAGTTTAATTTATTACCAATCAAAACTGAGTAGGGTAATAAGAAATAAAACCAAATCTTAAAACACCTTCCCCTCACCCCTCCCTTCTTCCTGAGCTCAACTTCACTCCCAATTTCTCTACCTCCTCCCCCTGGGCAGCACAGGGGGACAGGGAATGGGGGTTGCAGTCAGTTCATCGCACGTTGTCTCTGCTGCTCCTTCCTCCTCAGGGGGAGGACTCCTCACACTCTTCCCCTGCTCCTGCATGGGGTCCCTCCCACAGGAGACAGTCCTTCATGAACTTCTCCAACGTGAGTCCTTCCCACGGGCTGCAGTTCTTCACGAACCGCTCCAGCATGGGTCCCTTCCACAGGGTGCAGTCCTTCAGGAGCAGACTGCTCCAGCATGGGTCCCCCACAGGGTCACAAGTCCTGCCAGCAAACCTGCTCCAGCATGGGCTCCTCTTACCACAGGTGCACAGGTCCTGCCAGAAGCCTGCTCCAGCATGGGCTTCCTACAGAATCTCAGCCTCTTTTGGGCATGACCTGCTGTGGCACGGGCTCCTCCACAGGCTGCAGGTGGATATGTGCTCCCCCGTTAACCTCCATGGGCTGCAGGGGGACAGCCTGCCTCGCCATGGTCTTCACCAGGGGCTGCAGGGGCATGTCTCCTCTGGCACCTGGAGCACCTCTTCCCCCTCCTTCTGCACTGACCTTGGTGTCTGTGGAGTCGTTCCTCTGTCATATTCTCACTCCTCTCTCTGGATGCAGTTGTGCAGGGTTTGGTTTCCCACCCCCAACTTCTTAAATATGTTATCCCAGAGGCGCTACCATTGTCACTGATGGGCTCGGCCTTGGCCAGCGGCAGGTTTGCCTTGGAGCCAGCTGGCATTGACTCTATTGGACATGGGGGAAGCTTCTAGCAGCTCCTCCCAGAAGACAAACCTGTAGCCCCCCCACAGCCCCCCCGCTACCAAAAACTCACCACACAAACCCAATACAGAAAGTTTGTCAAAATTGATGATTTATGTATTGTTTTTCTTCCATGGAAGCATGCAGAGTAAGCTGGATGGGTGCCTGATGGGTCATCTAGTGAAACTTAATGCAGGATTAGCACAATTTATGGTGTTCCCATGAGAAGCTTTCTTGACTTGGTGTCTTGGAGAATTTCACACTTTTCCTGGGCAGTTTACTACAGTGTTTTATTATGCTCCTGTTTAAAAGATTGGGGAAGGTTTAAAATTGTTATATATCTATTTCAAAAGGACTGAGAAATGACGTTTTTACTGAGGGACCTTATGCTTGACTTGTCCTTAATCAAATCTTGCATGCCACACTAGAAAGGCAGTTACAACAAAGGGTTACATTCTGTCATGTGAGAGGTGTTTCTTGCCTTCAGATATTTACAAGTTAAGTATAAGCTTGTTATCCTTGGCTCCCTTTATAGAAATAAGCACCTTTGAAGGGTAATTAATCTTTCCTTTTTAGCCACTCAACCTTTGGGAGGTGGAAACTCGTGATTTCCTACAGTTATTTCCTTGAATAAAACCCTACCTCCACTTTCATCATTTCATGCTTTTTTTGCAAGAGTATGCAGGTAACAAAGTTTGGGATGTATGTTTGTGGAAACAGTGGATTTAAAACATGAACAAATTAATTACAGAAAGTTTAGGGAAAGCAAGTTTCAGATTCTTAAACTATCAGAGAGCAAAAATGTTATAATGCGATCTTTATGTTCCATCATAATTCATGCATTCAGTTTAAATGTCAGATATAAAACATGTCCTATGAATTCTGTCTGAACAATACCAAAAGCAAGATTAGCAAATTATCTCAGATAAGGGATTTGTTTGAGAACACTGCAAGTTCCTCATGAAAGGAGACTACATTTTCATTTAGGATTTACTTCCTTTGTCTACAGCAACTTTTCCAAGACCCCCAAGTGGATATTTAATGCCTAATTGAAAAAAAAAATAAAACACTGAAATATTTATCTTTGAACTCTCTATATGTATAGGCCAGTACATATTATCTTTCATATCCTGATTATCACTGTCAGCTTTTTTTGCAGCTGAGTATATATCCTTCTTCTCTTTTTAACAAGACCAGACTCTATAATGCTACAAGGTTGTGCAGATCCACACCTTTCATGCTTTGCTCTCTACCCTGGAAGTTTCTCCTCTCATGCTTGTATTCCTCCTATCAAACACCCAAGAGAAGGAAGCAGTCAGTGAGATGGTCGTCCTCCAGGTTGCTGCTAGCATTGTCTGTGCTGCCTCAAATATTGCAAGAATATTTTTACAAAATTGATTTTACTCAATAAAGCCAAAATTTCTAAAAGGCCCACAGCGATTTGATCAGTGTCTTAAAATCCTATCCACAGAGAGGACCTGTTTTAAAACAACTAGGAGTTGTTACTTGGAGTTGCTTCAGTGCAGATTTGAGTTCATTAGAATATTTTTATTGCACATGATTAACCTTATTCTTAAATGCTAACAGCTGTGCAAATCTAGAGGTCAAACCTGTAAACTGTTTCACTCTCCAGATACTTGCTTAGCTTCTCTTACTGACGCTAGCATTATATATTTTGATAATAACTCCAGTAGTTTTATTTCTAATAAAGCTCAAATCTTTTTGAGCAGTGAATAATTTAAATCAGAAATGTTTCTCATTTTACTTCTGTCTTAGTTCTTTTTTTACCACCTACTTGTCTTATTACTACTTTCTATATTTCTTCATTCTCAAATTTAACACTATGATTTTTTATTCACAGCATTGAATGGTGATAACTAAAATAACTTTTTTGGTTAAACTCATTTAAGGTTTTGGTAATATTTTCTTACATATCTCAAGCTTTTCTTGCATATACCAATTTTTCTTTACCCAGGAAGATGCTTCCCATGTACTGGTGGTATATGTTCCAAACAGAGGGAAAAATAGAAATAAATACTTCTGAGCAGAAAATTGCATAAATAAAGAAGAAAAGTAAACCAATTCACTAGTCTGTTCTCTGACTTTTCAGTTAATTGTGCTTTATTTTATCATTTCTGGTATCATGATAATGTGTCAAGGCTGTTCTTTGTCAAGCTCTTGCAGCATGAGATACTTTGAAAAAGTGAAGGTTGTTAGGATTATTAACGGAAAACAATTTTCAGGATGTAGCAGAATGGGCTGGACATCTCCCCTGGAGAGGGGAGAGAGAATGCCACAGCGTGCTTCAGACCAGTTTCACTGTATTAGTCAATAATGTTTAGAGAATGAAAATTAAATATTTTCATGGCTCCATATGTCTACAAATATTTAAAGCCAAAAAATGTATCTGAAAATGTTTGTCAGATAACGTTCAGGAAATGAAGCTTGCTGGTAGTTTTTCTAGCTAGGAGAGGAAAACAGCTAAATTCTTGGGTAAATTATCAGTTGTGAATATGCTGAGTTTTGAAGAAAGAAGTGCAACTTTAAAATAGAGTGTCTTTTACCAGGACTGGAGTTGGCCTGGTTTTGGGTGCCACATTCACCTTATCTTATCATGTTTTGACCATGTGCAATGTTAATTCATTGGCCTTTCTACTTACAAGTCATGTTTCTGTCTCTGGTATTTTGGTACTAATATATTCCTAGAGAATTCCTAAACTGTAACGTATCTCCTCTGATGAAAGCACTGGTGTGAAACATATTTAGCCTTAACTACCATCACACACCAACAAAGTACCAGGAATAGACAGGAATTAAGCTACTTTGCAGTGCCTGTGTGTTAACACTGTTTGCTTGCTAAGCTGCAGTCGTATCAGTGTGAGATGCCTTTTTCTTAGAGAACCAGCCCCAACACTCCCTCTGGCTGCAGTCTTCCTCATCCTAATGAGCACAGTGTCATGGGAGAGGATTTCAACGTGACATCTCCTAAGAAAAGGGGGAAAGGATGCTTATGGGTTCCCATAGCTCTTTCACACACATTAAGGAATAATGATATTATAGTGTATAATGTACTGGAATTATACACTATGTGTTGGTATTATTTACACCTAATAACTTTTTCCTTTATAAAACTCCCTGTTCCTTTTTTCTTTTTATATTTTCAGAAGACGTGAGTGATGATGCTAATTATTTTGGGAGATAGAGCAAGTGATAGTGAATTTGAGTATCGATGGCAGAGTAGCTGGATAACTGCAGAATCCAGGTAGCTGATCACAAGTATTTGGATAAAGTGCTACTGTGTGGAGCCTGGGCCTCTTTTTATTCACATCATTTGCTACAGTTCTGCTTTACAGGAGGCTGCCAGTACTCCTTACGTAGCTTTGCAATAATTTCAATCTAATCATATTAACTTCCTGTCAAATAAGGATTGTAACTGGAAACCTAGCTAGCATCTTACTCTCTGCTATTATTGTAAACTCTCTATTAATAAAAAGAATTAGTGAGTATAATTACAGTCGTAGAAAGTTCTAGCCAAAACTCTGGAGTTGCAGTCTGGGTAGTTTCGATGTATAGTTTCGAGGACAGTTTACGCATGATTGCCTCCTATGCAGATAGCTGTTTTATCTCATCTTGGCACCAAAATTATTTGGAGGGCAGTGCTGAGTTAATCTGCCATCTCAGGAGATCTAGTTTGGTGACTTGAAGGCTATTAATTTATTCCTTACAGGCAGAGATTTCTGTCATTTTTGTTCTTATACAATGACCATAAAGCAAATCAGTACGAGCTGATGGTAATTTTTTGAAGTGTAAGCTTTCTCTGATCTGTCTTTCTGGCCCTTGTGGAGACACCCCGGGATGCATTTGCTCTTCCAAGGGAACCTGCTGCCTGTTGCCTCACCTCAGGAGAGCAGGCAGGGCTGCAGCAGGCTCAGCACAGCACTCCGCAGGCAACTTTTTCAATGTGTCAGGTCTGCCTTTACACAGGGAGAACACATAAACCTCAGGAATTTGTCCCAAAATTTTAAGATTTTTGTGTTTGTGATGTGAAATACTAACTAGACATATTATTTTAAACCCATGAGTGTAATGGCATATTTTCTGCTACCTCTCACATGGTTCTGACTTTCAGCTATGCATTTGACCATGGGTGAACAAACTCTGTGTGACTTTTTGGTAAACAATTATTGGTTTTACTTTCTTAATACATAGAGGCTTGCAGTAAATAATGGGTAGGTTAGGGCCAGTAAGAGTCTAATGGCTAGTGCATAAAGATTATCAGTCAGATGTGCCTGTTGGTTTGAAAAAAATATATTTAGTGCAGCCTACAGAGCCCTGACCCCAGCTTCATGGCACATTGCCCAGAGAGTGAAATCTAGTCCAATAATAAATCACCAGAATTTGTTCTATTTGACTGTGTTAAAGCAACAGTCTGTAAAAGCTAGGACCACCAACTATGCTGTTTCTGCTGCATATCTGCTGTAACCAAGTCACTGCTGCTTTTTGTAAGTCAAATGTTACTGAGATGATGGAGAATTAGCAAGTGCAAGACTGTGTTGTTCATCACCCAACAATCTGTGCTTAATTTTCAGTATGCCCCTATCTAGTTTCCCTGGTGAAAGTTTCGCCATATTGAAACCATATTTTGTTGCTTTTCACATCTTATAACTCTTCAACTCTTGCTATGAAAATTCTAGCCATCATTTCCAGTTACTTAAAAAAAACCCCAATCCTTAAGATAAAACATCATTTCAGCTCACCCTAAACAAAAGGATAAGAATTTAAAGAACAGTTAATTGTATTGCAAAAGTTTTCCGTTGTTGGAGGCTAATGCTGCTGGACCAGATTTTTTCCTGCTTTTAGGGATCTTAAGAAATATCTTGCTTTTACAGCTTGTAACATTTCAAACTCTTTTTGGTTTGTTTTCTTAGTGTGGAAAAGAGGACAAGATGGCAGTCTTCAAAGAATTCAAGTGAATTTCTTAGGAGTGTTAAGCATATAGCCAAATTTTTTTGGGTGGGGTGGGAACAGCAATACTTTGCCTAGAAAACACTGTGCTGCTTAAAACTACTGTGAGTAATAGTTTCAGTTTAGAAAAGCAGCAACCCATCACATTTCTCCAGGTTACTTCTCCATACATTGCAAAGATACTGGAAGTATAAAATGTGACTGCCTAGTCACCTTTGGATAGATAAGAGCCACATTATTACCTGAGTAAAAACATAACCAAGCGCCTCTTCTTATCTGACTATATGACCACCCTTTTGAATGAGAAGACTGGCTGAAAGGTCATCATAGCCTTACAGATCTGGGGAGACACTGGGATGCATTATGGGAGAGATATTTTAACTGATGAGCTGAACCTGTGGTAAACAGCAAGTATACAAGTGATCTGGAAATAGTGTTACATGGTATCATTGAATAACATTAACCCAAAGCTAAATGGTTTTTTTATAGCACAATATTGGATTTTGCACTTTTTTTAATGGAAAAAGCATAAAGTAATTGGTTCTTATGGTAAATTTATTTTTTAAAAGACACTCAGAGCACTCACACACAGACAGCACTAATGGCCTCATCCTGCTCCACTCTCCGGAAAACCAGAGTGGAGGTCCACTAGTGAGAATACATCATATACACATACATATACATATGTGTGTGTGTGTATACAGCCCCTACGACCAGCGGTCTGACCCCGGTTGCTGCACTCATTCCCCATACACACACATGCACACCGAATAGAGAACCCTTACCTAGGAAAAGAGGTAGAAAATAATTTAATATGAAGACAGGAGAGACTGTGCTGACCAGGTGCAGGGCATGACCAGACAAACGTATCGACCAGCAGCTATTTACATGTGACCAGCCCTTTTTTATCCCCTTACCCCTCTGTTTTCCTACACTTGTTCTTCCCCGAATCATCTAGATCCCTCCCTTTCCCTACCTTTATGTCCTCCGCTGGTGAGGTGGCCTGATGGCTCCTGCCTGGCAGGGTATTAATTGGGCTTTCTGCCCCCCCCCATCTCTCTGTACTCCCTTCTGGGGATGCAACAAGCTTTTTATCACGTAACCTAGCTTTATCTCTTAATGGTGTGCTGGAAGTCAAAAAATCATGAAATTTCAAGAAAAATGTATGTAATATTACAGTGCAGAAGTAATGGCTCTCTGTGAAACATTCATCAGGTGGCCAGCATCTCACTGGGATGAGAGATGACTCCAGAGTGGAGATGTTTACCACATTCTCAATGCACATCATCAGATGTGAGGGGAGTGATGGGAATAAAAGGTGGCTTGGCACACTCTTTGTCACTAAGTCTCTCAGGTTCTGGGAACTGTTCCAGCTTTGGACATGAGTCTGAGGAATTTGGGCTGCCCTGTGCTCTGCCTTCACTGCAGCCACAGAATGGGGCACGGTTAACAAGTCTGAAATGATCTCTGTAGGACATCCCCTTTACTAGCTGCCCTGGCTCCAATTCAGTCTGACATTCTCCTGGATGGGCAAAAGTTCTGCAGCAGTTGGTGTGTTTTCACCAAAAAGTGGTCCAGATTGTTGGGTTGGTAGGAATGTATGAGGTCAGTGCTTAAGGCTTTCAATTTTTACAGCAGGTTTTGCACAGCATTAGCTGATCTCAACAGAGTATTTTGAAAGAACCAGCTATACTGGGTTGGATTCTGCAGAGATTTGCTACTTCCCCTGCAGCAGACATTGAAACATTGAAAAGCTGAAGTTAGTTGGGGAAGACTGTGGGATGAAGATGGAAACCAAAGAGGTGAAGGATCAACCATTTTGGGAATAGTTTAACAAGCTCGTCTTGATAGCTTTTAGCATCACTGGAAAGTAAAGGAGTACTGCCCCTGTGTCTATATAGGCTGTTGGTGTATCACATCTCTGACATACATCTCTCCTTTACAAAATAAAACCAGAATAAACTAAATTTTTTTGACATTGTGGCCCATGTGTTTCAGTGTCATCCATGCTACTGGAGGGTACCAGTGTAATTTTTGCTCCTGGAGAAATATACTTTCATTCACTTAACAGGGAGCTTTTCTGGGATTTTTCCACATGCTTTCCGTTCATTTTTCTCAATGAGTTGTGCAGATAAATCCTTCAAAGGGCTTTGGCTTTAGGCTACCGTTGACTCTTCTTGGAATGGTGTTGCTAAAACACGTCATGCAGACCCTCAGGACTCTAGCAGAACAGGTACCTCTATCATTTTCACATGCCCACTGCATGCAATGACCTTTACTCATGCTTTGAAAAGGCACTTGCACAACTCTGCAAGCAAGATCTGAATATATCTGTCTCAATAGCTTTTATTTGCACAAAGTTTGTGTGTATGCAGAACAGGTTTTGCATAAAAATAAGTCAATAGATAATATTTGTAAATGTCTCTCATACTAGCAAAAGTTATCACTAGAAATCAGCACCCACTTTCTAATGAGATCCATTTATTTATCAAAGCTGCTAGCAAACTGTCACAAAAACGTCTGTGAGATTGCTCAGCTGACTTGGCAACTCATTTGAGCTAGTTAGCGGGGAGATTTTAGATACTACCAAGTATGATGCAACATGAACACTTTTAGGGTTCTAATCCTTGTGGTTGTTTGCTTAGTGAAAAAGTTTCTACTAGCTAGACTGATTGCTCTTTCAGCGCCTTAAATCAAACATACCTGGAGGCCTCAAGATGAGAAAAATAAATATTTTCAAAAAAACTGTCTGTTTGCAGGGTTCTCCTTAGCCTGGTTCCTCTCTGACACTTTCATTTTCCTGCCTGTACTCTCTTTAGAAACTTAAAAGGAATACGCAGAGATCCTGGACACATAAAAGCAATATGAAAGAGACTAATCCGCAGAGCTTGTGAGTTGTCAGAGGATATTATAAGCTCCTATAAGAACAGGATAGCCTTTCAAGGATGTTTTAACCTTTATACATGCTTGACTGCTTTGAGCTCATCCTGGAGTTCGATAGAAAGAACCAAAATTAAAGTAAACCAGAACGGCAAAAAATTGCAGCTTGCAATGTTTAATAAAAAGACTTAACAAACACTTCCTATTTATTCCTTGCTTGGACAAAAAGGCTGGTCTTTCATAAAATACCTTAAATTGTATTTTCACTGAAATCAAAAAATGTAAAACTCAACAATCTTTGTCTCACCATGTTTAGTTATTTGTGAGGAGGAGTGTTTACCTACAGTAAGAAAAGGCAGCGATACTTGCAACCTTGCATTTTTTGCTGTTGTTGTTAATTTGATGGCATTTTTATTGGAACATAGATGTAGAAGGGATGTCTTTGGGTCCAGACCCCTGCTATGGCAGCCAATGTCAATATATATGGATAATGCCCTCCATAAAAACTGATCAAAGTCTACAAATAGCTAGAAGTAGTCAGACTAAAAACCTATTAGAAGGTTTTTTTCAGAATTTCAATTCTGTAATTATTAGAAACCTTTATCTAATTTCCAGGATAAATTTGTCTTTATGTATTCTTACTAGACAATCATACATTAATATATACTGTGAAAAAATTAAACTAACAGAGGGATATTGTAACAATTTGTGAATCCCGTTAAATTCTCCAGAGCAGGGTATACTGTGCCAATACAAATATTTGCATGGTACTAAAAATTAATGTATGTGGAAGAACATAAATTGAGTAATTCAATGTGAGCTTTTAAAACTTCCACATGATTTTTGCATCTCACTTGAAGAATGTAAAAGACATGTTGGTTGAAATCTCTGACAGTGCAAGCAGGCACATTGCTCACATGTTGTAGGTTATATTTAAAAAAACCATAGTGACAGAAATCACCTTATTTGTTTGTTATTTTCATTCATAAAAAGCCCATGCAAAACTACTACTTTTAAAGAGACTTTGAAATTAACTGTAAATAGTTTTGAAGGATTGGAAGCATATAAACATGCACATATGAGAGTTTATTCACCTTGTGATGTGGGAATGGCCAAGTCCTGCATGGCCTGTGCCCCTTTCAAAAGCCACTCAGGCGTAGGAGGACAGGGAATTTCTCATCTATGAGGGTAGGCACTTCTGCAGGCTTGTAGGGAAGATATTTAAATTGATTTCTGAAAGAGACATGGTAGTCCCCAAATACAGGCTAGGTTTTCTGTAAGGGGTACCTCAACCTTTTTTTCCCTGCTTCAGGGAAAATGAGTCATGGGATTTGGTGGAGTTGTCTATCACCCTCCTGCCTTCATGTTGCCCAGGGGCAATTGATACTTTACCCTTTGCACTGATGTTTCAACCAAAGTGCCAGAAATATGCTGTTTGAGGGGTATTGCAGAAGACTGATCCCTATCCTAGAGTCTCCTTGCAGCTGACTGACTGGCAGGAAGGAAGGCATGGGGCAGCGTTGAACTGATTTCTGCCACACTTGGAAAGCAGGCTATGGAGTGATGATACACTTCACATTTGCATGCAGCAATGAATGTGATGCATATTTTAAAAGTATACATGGAGAGACTGCGCAAGTAATCACAGAGTCTGGCCACTGGGACTATATCATCCATTTTAAACATTTTCTTGTAACAGCTCATGTATATTTTTATGTTCACTTAGGTATTCAGAGAGTGCCTCATTTGCTACAAATAACCATATTTGTAGAACAACAAAGAGCAGAGGATCCCAGCCACAGATTGCACTTGCGCTGCAGTGCAGGACGAATTCCTGAGGAAGAAGAATTTCAGGGACCTACTGTGAGTATTATTCACATTAAGGTAATCTGTCTGGGTCTACTCTGCAAAGTACTTGTGGAAATACTCTCTTGGGATTCCTTGTTTGTTCATCGTTGTTATTTCCAGATTGGAATTTATGAAGTTCAGAAGTTTAAAGCTGTG